>PVJA010022458.1:0-34250 GCA_004027025.1 Myocastor coypus
TTTTTGTCTTTTTGAGACAGGGTCTCACTATGCAGTTCAGGCTGGCCTTGAGCTCACTTTCATAGCCCAGGCTGGTATCGAACTCGCACCGATCCTCCTGCCGCAGCCTCCCGAGTGCTGGGATTACAGGCATGCGCCACCAGGCCCGGCTTCTACTTCTTATTTTCATTTTCTGTTTTTTTGAGACAGATCTTGCCCAGTAGCTCAGGGTGGCCTTGAATTCACTGTGTAGCCCAGAATGGCCTCAAACTTATGCTGATCTCCCTGTCTCATCCTGCCCAGTGCTGGTGGCAAGGGTGTACCATCATGCCTGGCTGTCCAAAGTTATTTATTGTCCCTGCCTCCCTTACCTCACAACTAAGTGGCATTGCTATATGATTCTGCAGTGACAGGAAGCACACAGACAGTGGCAGAGACAGGCAGAAGGCCACATGGACCCCGGGGAGGACACTAGCAGTGGCTACAGTCCCCAGACTGCAGCTTCCAAAATGTGCAGTCACAGGTGGTGAACACATGTCACGGAGCTCAGTGACTGCTAACACCACAATTATGCATGTGTCCTCCAGAAGAAGTCGGATGCACGGTGATTCTGGGTGACCTTTGTCTTTGATGCCTTCCATTTCTGTGGACTGTGGCCTGGGCCTGGAGCCCAACTGTGTGTGGCTCCATGTGGGTCAGAGGTGGGTCCTGCAGGGCTGAGTGCTTCAGCTTCTTCCCTGATCCAGGAGTGACAAGAGTGTTCACCTCAGGAGCATGTTGCTGGGAGTCACTGCCACTGGCCTGTGTGGTTGCTAGGTAAGGAACAAGCTGGCTTGTCCCAAATGAGAGAAGATTCTCCAGGAATATCCTGAGAGTTTCTCCAACATAAAATGCAAGGACATGGCCCACGAGTAGGGTGTGAGGTGATTAGGAAGAGGGACAGAGACCACAGCAGAGTTCCATGAACTGTCTTGTGGGGCACAGGCCAAGCCTGACTCAGGTTGGCTTCAGGTTGGCACATAGGTGTCGCCTCTTTTGGACTATGAACAGCCCTGGACTGGGGTGGCTTCAGGGGCACTTAGAAGTCTGCATTTCTCTCAAGCTGGGGTGAGGGGAATGCACTGCTGAGCCAAGTATCTAGGGAGGTCTTGGGGTGTCTCAGTGGAAGCCTCTGTCACACCAACCTCCCTACGTTGGTGTCACTGGCAACTTTTGGGGACACTGACTCAGTTGTGCTTCAACAGACATGGCCTACTGTCTTCCATGCAAGGAACGATCCGCTTCACCTACCACCCACACTCTTATCAAGCTCTAGACAGCTTTCATAGGCACTGTCTGGCCCCAGCTGGTAGAAGGGACTTGCAGGTGTGCTCCTGGCACCTTTCCTTCTGCCGGCCCTGGGCAGAGAGGGCATATGCAGTGGAGTCTGGCCAGGCAGCCGTGACCCTCCTTGCTGAGCGGCCAGATGCAGATGGTGTGGATGGCTCCCTCCCTGCTGGAAGCCCTAGGAATTAGGGCATTCCCAGCTACCAATGAAATAACTTACTGAGGCAAAAATTGAGCTGGGTGAGGTGGTGGAGTCTAAGGCAGGAGTTCAAGGCCAGCCTGCATAGCAAAATAAAACCCTGTCTCAAAACAAGAAGGCAAGGATCATCCCTGGGAAGGAAAGCTATTAGACCGAAACTGTTGTAGGGGACAGGATGGTGACTGGGTCTCCATCTGAGAGGGCAGCTGGAAGAAGAAAGTACATTTCGCAAGGGACAGGTTGCATAGTGACATTCAGAGGGGTAGGATGAGGAGGGTGCATTGTCACCTGGCCATGCTCATGTCCATACGCTCAGTCTGTACCTGACCACGGGAGTGGACTAGCTTAGTGCCCACTGGGAGGTGTTCTGCAAGGACTCTGTCATGGGGCCAGTGCGTGGCAGTGAAGAGAATAAGCTGGCAGCACGTGGGAACTGGAAGGAGCTGGAGTGCATGCCTTCAGCTGAAGCCTGGAGCAGGAGCCAGCGTCGGGGTCATTCCCATGGGTACACGGGCAGCAACAGAGTGCTCCGATCTCCAGGCAGTGCTTCTGCAGAGGTGGGAGCGCAGGCAGCTAGGGAGCAGCTGCGCTGGAAGGGACTTGGGAGGCTGAGACAGGAGGGTCACCCCGACCTTGAGGCCAGCCTGGACAACACGGAGAGATCTCTCTCTCAAAATACAAACCAAAGGGCTCTGCACATGTCCCTGCATTGCTGTCACCGGGTCATTTTCAAAGTGCACAGTTGGGAAAACGTGAATGAGGTCGTGTGCTGGGCTCAAGGCAGGCTGCCGTCTCCAGGCTCCTGCTTCCCAGCACGAGGTGTCTAGAAGTCCTGTGGGACTGGGAAGTCACAGCTGCCTTCCAGGTGTCGCCCTGGGCACTTGGGGAATTCTTCGCCTGCACATAACTTGTGGTGTTTCTTCCCAACCTCAGTTCCCCAGTCTGCGGAGTGGGGAGAGGAGCGTCTGACTGTGACACCAGAGGCCCCTCCAGATGATGCAGAGTCACCTACTGCGCCCCCCCCCACGTTACCAGGGAGGGCCAAAGGGCCCCTTCCCGGGGATCACACGGGAGTCGCGAACCATACAGGGCCTCCGGGACTGCTCAAGTCTGCTCTTGGGGTGGCGCGTCCTGGGGGACAGGCAGGTCCCCCAGCCCAGCATGTGTCGCTGGGCAGCGGGTGTAGCTCGCGCTTTCGTTATAGCCGCCACTGCCGCCGCCGCCGCCACCGCGAGCTCTTTGTCTGCGGCTCAGGGCCCAGGGGGCGGGGCGAGCGTGCCCGGACCCCGCCCTCGGCCGCTGTCGCCGGGAGGAGCTCCAGACTCCGGACGCTTCCCCGCGGGCCCCCAACCCCACCAGTATCCTATGTGCCCTCCTTTCCCCCAGCCTGCCGCACCAGCCGCGAGCCTGCTCTCTCACTGTGCCCGGCTCCGTCTATGTTCTCAGCAATTCCCTTCAGCGTAGGACCGCGTTGCCGGCGGTGGCTCCACAGGGGACAGCTATGTTCCAGTCTCCTCCGTCCCATTGTCTGCCGAAATCACCGAAGGGTCGGCCTGTGCCTTGGTCCCTGGCCTCCCAGCCGCCTTCCCGGACTCTGTCCTGAGTCCTCGAGCCCCGCCCCTTCCTGACGCCAGGGTGCCGGCGCGCCCCTCTTCCCCTCGGTCGCAAATCAAAAGCAGAATTATAGATGCATCCAACAGTAAGGGTCACAGGACGCCCGAAATGGCGGTGTGGGGCGTCAGGCAGCACATGGAGATGGGCAGGGGTCACGCACGCCCATTGCAGGGCCTGCCCACCATTGCACCCCTATCCCCTCCTCGCTCTTCCTTTGAGCCGAGCTGCGGATGGGGCCCAGGACTCCACAGGTGCCGAGGCAGCGCTCTATTGCTGAGCTGCACCGCCAGCCCATTGCATGATTTTCCATTTCTTTTTATTTTGAAGGACACCAGGTTTGATTTGGCTAATGTTTGGTCCTCTGAGACAGGACTTGCCATGTAGCCCAGGTTGACCTCAAACATTCAGTCCTCCTGCTTCAGTGTCCCATCCAGCTGAGATATAGGTGTGCACTGCCACACGCGCTTCCTCTCTTTGGAAGGACAGTCTGCCTTCTGTGCATCTGGGCAACTGGCCAATTTGTGACATTTTATTCATCGGAACTGTTATGCAGCAGCCACCGACTGAACAACGTGCTCACACCTCACAAAGTGGCCACCCCTGCTACATCCCATAGGCGCTGGCGGCCATACCATTGCTTCAGACCCATGGATCCCTTCATTGCAGAACCTGCGCCTGGGTGGAATTGCAGCACGTGGCCTGTGTGCTGCCTCCTAATCCCAGCAGCCTTTTCGCCAGCTACCACCCCAGCTCCCTAAATTGCCCAGGCTGGGCTTAAATTTAAATTTGCAGTCCTCCTGCCTCAGCCTCTTGAGTGCTGAGATGACAAACCTGTGGCACACTGCCCAGTTCTGCTGAGGATTTTTTTTTTTTTTTGTGCAGGATCAGGGTTCAAAGCATGACTTTGCACTTGCCAGGCATGCCATGGAGCTATCTCTCCAGCCCCACCTTTGTGTGTGTGTGTGTGTGTGTGTGTGTGTGTTTGAGACAGGGTTTCACTATGCAGTTCAGGCTGGCCTCAAACTCACTTTTGTAGCCCAGACTGGTCTGGAACTCACATCGATACTCCTGCCTCAGCCTCCCAAGTATGAAAAGGCATGCACCACCATGCCCGGCTTCCAGGTCTTTCTGAATTTTTTGTTTCTTGAGTCAGGGTTTGGCCAAGTTGACCATCCTGGACTGAAACTTAGGGATCCTCCTGCCTCAGACTCTCAAGTGCTGGCATGACAGGCATGCGCCACCAATCAGGCAGGCTCCACAAATCTTACTGAGACCTGTCAGGGCAAGGCCAAGGGGCTGCAGCCATTGAGCAGAGTGGTGGTGTCACTCAGCCCAGCCTCCCTGAGCTTTCCAGAAAGCGCCAATTTCCCAGGGTTCTTTGGGGGAAGGCGCAGGGTGTGTGGGGAACCAGCTCTGGCAAGTGGGGGCTGGGCTTTGTCCCCCTTCCCATGGCTATAGGGGTCCCCCAAGACTTCCTTCTCTTTCCTGCTACATCTGTTCCCCACAGGAGGCTCATGTAGACCAAGCAGGGCTCCTAAATATGTTTGGGGGTTTTTTGTCTTTTTGAGACAGGGTCTCACTATGCATCTCAGGCTGGCCTTGAGCTCACTTTTGTAGCCCAGGCTGGTCTCGAACTCACACTGATCCTCCTGCCTCAGCCTCCCAAGTGCTGGGATTACAGGCATGTGCCACCATGCCTGGCTTCTAAATATGTTTTTAAGGTTTCAGAAATTTGTCGATTCAATAGTACTGATCACAGAAAAAAAATTAAGATTCCTTATTAAGTATATTCCACTGTCCAGGCAATAATTATTCTTTTTTTTTTTTTTTTTTTTTTTTGTCTTTTTGAGACAGGGTCTCGCTATACAGTTCAGGCTGGCCTTGAGCTCACTTTTGTGACCCAGGCTGGTCTCGAACTTGCACTGATCCTCCTGCCTCAGCCTCCCGAATAATTATTCTTGAAACTTGGCTCAGTACTGTCTTCTTGACCTGGCAGAGGGTAGATGTGCCGCCACTCATGTGCAGCTCCTCACAGTCCTGCCTTGAACCTCTTCCAGTGTCTCCTCTTGGAGTTGGACCTGACTTTGTTATCTGTCTTCATCCGAATCTACTGAGGAATGGGGCAAGTCTGCTTTGCTTCTTGGCCAGCAATTGTTTGATGCTGAATGTCTTGTGAGAAGACATGGGTAGGGTAGGAGGTCAAGCGCATGCTCGATGGCAGACTAAAGCAGAGGAGGTGGGCTCTTTAATATTTTATCATGAGGCTCTTGCAATGCTATTCTTTTAAGTTTGTAGATATTGTTTTCAAAAGCAATGTGGTTATGTTTCCATAGCTTTTGGGAAGAAAGAAAACAACGTCCAATTTCCACTTCCCTTACCCAATGGTTCTTTTCTTATGTATTTAGTACAGTGTCTACAGGGTCTCTCTGCACACATCGGACTCACAAGGATCCCAGGCGCTTTAATCCGTGGTTTTGTTGTTGTTGCTGTTGTTTGAGACAGGGTCTTGCTATGTATTTCAGACAGCCTTGAGTTCAGTATGTAAGTTCAGACTGGCCTCAAACTCCTGGCGATCTTCCTGTGACAGCCTCCCAAGGGCTGGGCTGGCAGCTGTGTGATCAGACTAAGCAAGTTTTATTCTTCTTTATTCTATTTATTTATTTTCTTGTTTCAGGACCTTTGTTTATTCACTCATTTTTATGGCCAGCTCAGCCTGCCCTGACGGCAGGGCTGGTGCAGCATGTGGTGCCAGGGATCGAACCGTGGTCCCTGAAGCCGCCCGACCTTTCCCAAGCAGGCGCTTTAGACCACTGAGCCATCCTGTGGGGCCCCTCTTCTTTATTCTTAATGGGATCTCTCCAGGGCATATAAAGCTGTTGTGGATTTCATGGGGATGGCTGCACTGTGTTGTGCAGGTTCTAAGTGTCAGCAAACTGGATGTTTAAAAGTCATTCCTGCTGGGTTAATGTGTTCTGATGTAGTACGGTAGCGCTGCTCAGACACATTAGCACCCGTTGTTAGGATTGGTTAGGGTGAAGTTACAGAGTCAAACGGTCTCGTAAATGCATTGAAGGGTCTTTAGGGTTAGTAACAAATGAAAGGTGGTCTTTCATGCTTTGGTAAGATTTTATTTTGTGCATGTGGTACCAGGAATTGAACTCAGGACCTTACGTTTGTCAAGCAAGTGTTTTTTCTACTGAACTGTCTCCCTGGTCCTGCTTCAGTAAGATTTGGAAGTAGGCTCAGCGTTGTACCTCTGTAATCACCGTGCTCAGGGAGACTGAGGTGGGAGGATCATGGATTCAAGTCCTGACTGGGCAATTTAGCAAGAGTTGGGGATATAGTGCAGTGGTAGTGTGTCCCTTGGTTTGATTCTCTTTACTGAAAGAATAACAAAATAGGGGCCAGGGAGATAGCTCCATGGCACAAGTGCCTGCCTGGCAAGTGCAAGGTCGTGAGTTTGAACCCTGGTCCCACAAAAAAAAAAGAATAAAAATATAAACTAAGCTTGGTGGCCCATGCCTCTCATCCCAGTGTTTGAGAGATTGGGGCAGGAGGATATCTGTGAGTTCAAGGCCAGCCTGGGCTACAAAGGGAACTCAAGACCAGTCTGCACTGCATAGTGAGGCCCTGTGTCAAAAAGACAAAACAAACAAAACCAAAATGAAATAGGATTAGGAAAGTATACTCGGAAAGGAGACTGGGCTGCCCTGTGAGCTGGAATGCACACCTAGCTTGGGGCTCTTGGTTGGAGCCTGGGTTTGAAGGACTTGGGCAGTCATGGGACCGTGTGTGCCAGAAAGGGACACAGTGTCCTTATGCAGTGTGAGGACCTGTCGGACCACAGCCAGGCAGAGGGGCCACATGTAGGCTCAATTACTCTGTCCAGGGCCAGAGGTGATAGCCAAGGACTCCCAACTCAGCTGTGCTGGGTGGCCTGCAGGCAGCAGTCCTCAGGGCCTTCTGATTTGATCTCCTCCATGTGCCTCTCTGAATGCCTGCACTGTGGGAGAGATGAGAGCACAGTCGCTGGAGAAGCCTGAGAAGCAACTGTAGGGAGGTTACTGTCCCCTTCTGTCACTTTGGGACCAAGTGGGTGAAGCATGGGTGAAGCATCTTATGTGTCATCCTCACAAGGTGGGCTGCTCTGGACAAGGCGGCCTCTTTGGTTCCCACTATCCCAAAGGAGATAGCTGGGCTTGGGGCAGGGGAGGACCTTTTTTTTTTAACAAGACTTTCAGACACTGGGACAGGTGGCAAGTGGCACTGTCCACTTCCCAGACACACCAGGGGAAGTAGCCGGGCTCCTTTCCTCAAGGACCCTTGGGGTTTGATTCCAGACCATTATAGGAGCTTCAGCCTTGTCTTGGGTACCTTTCTCATTGCTGAGATAAAATGCATGACAGGCACAAGGTCAAAGAGGCAAGGCTTATTTAGCTCACAGTCTGTAGAGCTTTCACTCTGTAGCCGTTGGCTTCTAGGCAGGGCGGCACATGGCAGAGGGGACCACAGAGCAGACATAGTGCATAGTGTGGCAGGCAGAAGGCAGAAAAAGCAAGCAAATAGGGAGTGCCCACAGCTCTTTGTGTCCCTTAGTTCCTATCCAGGCTACTCAGGATTAAGGACAGGTAGTACTCACACCTTTAATCCTAGCCCTGCACCAGGAACCAATCCCAGCATCAATATCGTAGATCCATCCACTTCTGAAAAGCCCCACCTATGGGTGCATGAGGCCTGGGGAACACCTAGATCCAGCTTTGCCGCTTCTGCTCACCACAGACTCTGCCTCCTCTGTAGTGCCGTGGAGTCAGTGGGGAGACTGGACCCTCTACACAGCACGAGCCAATAAACCTTGCCTCCTTTAACTTGCAGTAACTAAGATGGGCTGCTTGGCTTTGAGTGTCCCTGGCCCCCAAAGACTGGACACTGCATGTGGCCCAAGCTTGTCTGGCTGAGGCACCACATGTCTGCTCTTGCAGGCAGTGCAGAGCTCATCAAAGTTGCAGCGCTGTGCTCCGACAGGTTCAGACTCGCAGCTCCCTACCTGTGTCTCCCATCGTCCTCCTGAAGTTCGTCATGGCATCCGTGCTGGCTGCCTCGTGTGGTTGGCACAGGCCCTGGGACCGACCCACAGGGGCTATGGCAGCTGGGAGTGTAGACTCTTGTTCCCTGTGGTCTTGAGCAGGATTTTTTAAATTTAATTTTATTTTTTTTCTTGTTTCAGAACTTTTGTTTGTTGATTGATTTATTTTTATGGCTGGCTCAGCCTGCCCTGAGGGCAGGGCTGGTGTAGCATGTGGTGCCGGGGATCGAACCGCGGTCGCTGCAGCTGCCTAACCCTTCCTAAGCAGGCGCTTTAGACCACTGAGCCATCCTGCTGGGCCCCTTGAGCAGGATTTTGATTTCTCCCCTCTCCATATTTGACAGTTACTTGTGGGCAACCATGTTCTAGAGCCTGCCTGGTGTGACAGGAAGAGGGGTAGGAAATGACAAGCAGGTCTCGGTTAAGACCACAGGGATAGTAAGGTGTGCGGAGAAAAGGGGACAAAGGAGGGGTGGAGGGGGTGTCCCTGCCAGGGGACATGGGACACTGGACAGAGGCTGCCACTGAGCCTACTCAGGCCAGGGGGAAAAGAAGGCCCCCAGAGTATACTCTCCTGCCACCCAGACACACCTGTCTCACTCCCCAGGCTGTCAGGCCCAGAGTGTACCTCTAACCCATGTAGGCATTTCCAACCGTGACAGCGACTTGTCCTCTGTATCATGTGTGTACTGTCCCTACCTTGTGTTGGGCTGAGTGGGCAGTACCTTTCCCCATAAGAAGGTATTCAGGGCAGAGAGGAGGTCCCTGTGTGTCCCCAGCAGGCCTGCATGTCACTGCCTCAGTGTCTAGCACTTGTCCAGGGGTCCCTTTATGTTTTGAGTGTCCCCGCACCAACCTGGCACTGTGAAGCCTGGGTGGTTGCTTTACCCACGCCTGGCTCTTGTTTAATGGTTGTCCACCTGATGGTGCTTCTAGTGTGTCCTCACACCCAGAGGCCTGGGGTCCATGTGGAATAACACAGCACAACTTTCTTCACACGGTGATATGTGTACCCATGGACACCAGGGCTGGACTGAGAAGATTTTGATTTTTTTTTTTTTTGCTGGTACCAGGGATTGAACTCAGGACCTTGTGCTTGCCAGGCAAGCGCTTATTCCACTGAGCTATCTCCCTGGCCCCTTGATTTCTTTTTTGACAGAGTCTCCCTATGCATTCCAGGCTGGCCTTGAGCTCAGTTTGCACGCCAGCATGGCCTCAAACTCAAGGCGTCTTACTGGCTTAGCCTCCCAAATGCTGGAATTCCAGGTGTGTGCCCCCCATGACTGGCTTGTGCAGTTTTTTGTTTTGAGGTGCTGGGAGTCACACTGGCACCCTGTGGCTGTTAGGCAGTCCCTTAACTCTGAGCTACACCCTAGCCCAGGGACACCTTTTAGAGTGAGAAGCCATGTGAAGGCTGGGACATTTCAGGGCAGAGCCTTGTGCTGGTGGGGATGAGGGGCACACTATGGCCGGGCCAGGGCCTGGCCCCAGCCTGCTTGCTCATTGTGTCATGCCCTGCCTCCTCCCAACCGGGTAGACTTCTACCTTGCCACAGCCAGTTTCTGCCCCCCTGGGACACCCTTTTACTTCTAGGGGCCCACAGAGACCTAAGAGGAAAGAGGGGAGGCTCAAGGGGCTCCAGGCTTCCACACCAGAGCTGTGTGCACAGAGCTGGCCCAGCCCAGTGGGCCTGTTGGCCATCACCATCACCAGCACCAGCACCAGCACCATCACCTTCACCATCAGCGCCACCAGCCATCTCTTCATAGCCTCTGAGTCACGGTGCCCAGCCCCCACCAGCCTGCTCTGTACTCTTCCAGGGCCTCTCCAGGTTTCCTTAGCAACACCGCTGCTGGGTAACGATCTCAGGGAGAAAAGCATCCTTGTGATTCTGCCTCCCAGGGTGCCAGTGTCCTGAGTCCCACTTATGTGAGTGCCCTGCTGGCTGCCTGGGAGCTGCCTCCGCATGCAAGTGCAGGAACAACTCCCAGCTCTGCTGCCACTCAAGGCAGAGCAAGCTGGCACACCACCAAGTGTTCACTTGCCAGCCAGACCTGGTGGCCCACACCATGCCATAGGATGAGGCAGGGGGACTGTGAATTTAAGGCCAACCTAGGCTACATGGTGAGACCTGCCTTTTGTTTCATTTCATGGGGCTGAGGGTCAAACCCGGCGTTTCTAGCATGCTAAAGAAGAGCTCTACCCCTGAGCGTACCTTGACTGGAGACCCTGTCTTGCTTCCTGCGCATGGGCAGAGGGCAGTCATGTGCAGTAAAGTCATTGGAATGTGGTGAGGCTTTGGTGCTCATGGCCTTTGTTTTCAATAGTGGTAATGGCTATCTCTCCCAACGGGCTGCAGCCACTGCTGCAAGGCCTTCGTGCCACTCCTTGTGGCTCCATAGAAGGCCATCAAGGACAGTACCTCTGCTGGCTGTCTTGCACAGCCTCTGTTCTGTCTGGCAGCAGCATCAAGCATGACCATCAAGCACTGGGGATGCTGAGGCAGGAGGATCACCGTGTCACTGTGAGTTCAAGACCAGCCTGGGCTATGTAGCAGGACCTTGTGTCAAAAAAAAAGAGGGCTGCCAAATAGCTCAGCAGATTAAAGCTCCTGCAAGCAGGCACAGGGGGCAGGGACTCGATCCCCACACCTGCCATGCCAGCCCCACCCCCCAGGGTGCACTGAGATGGCAATTGAGACCGGGCATGCTGATGCCCACCTGTAATCCCAGCTCTTGGGAAGCTGTAAATAGGCAGATCACAAGTCCAATCTAGTAGTGAGACCCTGAACACCCTGTAGACCCTCCCCTAAAATACAAAAGAAAAGCTGGGCGTGGTGGCACACACCTGTAATCCCAGCACTCGGGAGGCTGAGGCAGGAGGATCGGTGTGAGTTCGAGACCAGCCTGGGCTACAAAAGTGAGCTCAAGGCCAGCCTGAACTGCATAGCAAGACCCTGTCTCAAAAAGACAAAACAAAAAAAATACAAAAGAAAGTTGGGGGACAAGGAAAACTGAGGCCGTGAGGGGCCCTGGATGACCTGACCCTGGGCTGTTATATTCAGCTACCAACATCGAGCTCTGCAATGTGACTTGATGTCTCTGGGAGGAGTGGTGCGAGGTCACTGTGAGCACAAGTGACAGGAAGGACTTTGCAATGCGCTGCTACTGGGACAAGCGTAGCCCCACCATGAGCTCCTCTTGCTGCCTCTGCCCTTGTGATGGGCACCTCCTGCCCTCTGGCCCCCCACTTCCTCTAGGCAGGTCTCCGGTGGGCACTGCTGCCCTCTGAGCCCACATGACCCCCAATGCCGCCACTTCCACTACAGGGTTCTTGCTTTCTTGTCACTTGCGTGTCTGGCTTCTGGTGGTATTTGTAACCTGTCCCTTTGCTACTGGCCTCCGTCCCATAAAGGACACTGCAGGAACAGCTGGGCCTGGTGGGCACTGCTCCCTGCTTCCCCCAGCCCTGGCCTGGTCCCGCCTCAGTGCAGCGCTTTCTGGCTCCAGTGTGAATGTGGTACCTTTTGGCTGAGCCTCAGTTTCCATGTTTGCAGAGGGCACGCAGTGACAGCCTTTCCCTCAAAGATGTTAGGACTCATAACTCAGTAGGGAGTGGCATCTGGGGCCCTGCCTGGAGAACGGTGTGTGGCAGATACCTGAGAAACAGGGGTGAGTAGTGGCTTTAGAAAGGCAGTCACCTCACAGCTCCATGAGACAGGCTCACTCTCTCTATCTCTGTCTGTCTGTCTGTCTGTCTGTCTGTCTATCTGTCTGTCTCTATCTTTGTCTCTCTGTGCCTCTCTCTCCCTCTCTCTCTGTCTTTCTCTGTCTCTATCTCTGTCTCTCTGTCTGAGTTACTTTTCACTCGTTGCTGAGACAAATACCCGACACCCAAAATGAAGGAAGGAAAGGTTTATTTAGCTCACAGTTACTGGACGTTTCAGTCCATATTCAGGTGGCCCAAGGCTGAGAGGAACAGAGCAGAGAGAATCCAGTTCATGGCGGCGGAGCAGCAACAAAATGGTTGCAGAGGCAGCCAATCAATCAGGGCAGCAGAGCAACAGCAACAGCTCTAGTCTGTCTCTCTGACTCTATATTACATTCAGGCTCTCTGCCTTAGCCCCCGCCTTAGGCTACACCCATAATCCCAGAATAACTTTGACCCATAATCCCATCAGTACTAAAACCCATAATCCCAGGGATCATGGATCAAGTCTCAATCTATAGAAGTCCCTGCCCAATGACTCCATGAGGCTTTGGGGGGACAACTAGATGTAAACCATAACACTCTCTCTCTCTCAGTTTCTTTCTCCCTCTCTCTGTCTCTTTCTCCTTCTCTGCCTCTCTGTCTCTCTCCCTGTCCCTATCTCTGTCTTTCTGTGTCTCTGTCTATCTGTCTCTGTCTCTGTGTCTGTCTGTCTTTCTCTCTCTCCCTCTCTCTCTCTCTCTCTCTCTCTCTCTCTCTCACACACACACACACACACACACACACACACACACACAAATAATAGGCCCAGGGCCCATGCATACACGAAAGAAAGCAGACATGGTACCCTCAAGCTGCCCCCAGCCTTCATGAATATCTTTCTTGAGCATAAAATCTTTCTTTTTTGCAAGTCAGTTACTATAAACAAACACAAACCAATTTGCCATGGAGCTTGTTTTGTTTTTTTCTTTTCTTTTTCTTTTGAGAAAGGCTCTTGCTATGCAGATTCTTACAGAGATCCTCCCGTCTCAGCCTCCAGAGGGCTGGGTTGTCAGGCATTTATCACCATGCACTGTATTGTACAGCTTGTCACTCCTCTCCCTGCTGGCCCTACTTCTGTTCAGGTCCCGGTGCACAGCATCAGCTGAGACCAGCCCTGTTGTGAGGATGTCAGGCTCACCCCCTGCCATAGCTCATGGGCCTCAGTGCTGCCCAAAAGAGAAGCAGGTGCTTGTGGGAGTGCACAGGATGCCTTAGACAGCTCCTGGTGAAGGAAGCTCCTGCTCTCAGAGTGCCCAGACATTGGGTCATCTGCCTGCAGTGGGGTCTGGTGACACCCAGACAGCTCTTGGGTGGCAGGGCCACCCAGGATGGAGAGGTTGGGTGTGGGCTGGCTGCCCAGACTCCCACCTCAGCCCGCACCAGCAGGTGCCCCAAGGGCCCTCACCAGGCATGTCTCTGCCGCAGGTGAACGGGAAGGAGCTCTCCAAGCTGTCTCAGGAGCAGACGCTGGAGGCCCTTCGCACCTCCAAGGAGCCCCTGGTCATCCAGGTGCTCAGACGAAGCCCCCGCCTGCGGGGTGACAGCTCCTGCCATGACCTTCAGCTGGTGGACAATGGCACTCAGACCGACATCACCTTTGAGCACATCATGGCGCTGGGCAAGCTGCGCCCGCCCTCCCCACCCACAGGCATCCTGGAGCCGTACGTCCTGTCTGAGCTGTGAGTTGCCCTCAAGAGGGCCCCAGGCCTGCTCCAGAGAGGATGTGCCAGTGGCACTGACAGGGCTCTGGCCCATGCTGGGACCTGACTCGGCCGTCCTGGCTTAGGCTCAGGCACCACCAGGTCTCCAGCCCCAGGCTCCTGCGGCTGGCTGGGGCACCTTGCTGATCCTCCATCCTCTTCCTCTGCCACCTTGGCCACAGCCTCTACCTTCTCATAGGCCTCACCTCCGAATCTTGTATTGCTGTCCCATTCCTCTGCCTGCTCCGTGTCCCCTCTGTCTCTTCGGCCTCACTCCGGCCCACCTGGGGATAAGAGGACAGCAGTCTGCCCTCTGTAGGCAGAGAGGTGCCCATTTGCTCTGCATATGACCTGGGGCCTGGGTAACTCCTGGGGGCGCTGCATGCATGGGCTGGTGCTGGGGACAGTGGAGTCCCTGGAGCTTTAGCGAAGTCAGTGCCCAGTGCTGGGATGGGTAGGGACAGTTGGGACTTGGTTCTGGGGATGCACGCAGTTCAGGAGGAGAGGTTTCTAGGTGAGGCACAGCCACCTACGCATACACACACACATACACACACACACACACACACACACACACACACACACACACCAGAGTGCACCCAGAATGGGGCTCTGTGTCAAACACACTGGGAAATGGCCAGAGAGGACTGGGTTCTGGGGTGCAGGGAGCAGCCAGCCTGCCTGATGCCTGCCTTCTCCTGGGCAGCACCCCCATCAGCCATGAGTATTATGACCCAGCGGAATTTATGGAGGGCAGCCCACAGGAGGTAGACCGCATGGACGAGCTGGAGTATGAGGTGAGCTCGGCCTGGTTCCTGCTGCCCTTCCCAGATGCCCTTGCTGACATGCATCTGGCCAAGTTGGGGAGGGCATGGGTGAGGTGGTGAGTTCCGTCTCTGTTGGTGAGTCTGTGTCCCTGCATGTTTGTGTCTGGTGTGTCCCGTATGTCTGTGTGTGCTGTGCATCCTGTGTGCCCTGGGCACTTCCTGGTAGGAGGACACCCCTGAATACATAGCACCTGGGATGGTAAGAGAAGGGAGCTCTCAAGGCCAGGCACTGGAAGACCAGCTCAGGTGACTGCAGGGCCTCAGGTCAGGGCCAGGCTGAGCCTGGAGGGCCAACTGTGGGCCTCCTCATTCATGCACATAGTCTTTCTACTTCTGCTTCCTCCCATCCTCATGGCAGGAGGTGGAGCTTTATAAAAGCAACCACCGAGACAAGCTGGGTCTGATGGTGTGCTACCGCACGGACGACGAGGAGGACCTGGGCATCTATGTTGGAGAGGTATGGGGACAATGGCATGGTAAGGCCAGGGTAGCTGTCAGGTTCAGTGTGCCCAGTGAGCTGTCCCCAGGTGCTGGTTCTCTCCCACATCCCAGGGCCAGTCCCTGGGAACTAGCAGGGCTGATGTCTGTGAATTGAAAGAGGGCACACAGCTCCCCAGGGCCACTCGACTAGCAACTTACCCTTTAAAAAAATTAAAAAAACTTTATTCATTTATTTATGGTATAGCCGGCTCAGCCTGCCCTGGGGGTGGGGCTGGTGCAGCATGTGGTGCCAGGGATTGAACCATGGTCCCTGTAGTTGCCTAAGCTTGAGTAAACAGGCGCTTTAGACTGCTGAGCTATCTTGCTGGACCCTTATCCTTTGCATGGTTGAGACAAGGTCTCACTTCAGAAGGGCTGGGATGACAGAGGTGTGACACAGCACCTAGCTGTGTAGTAGGAACTCCTAGTGGAGCTAACTTTTTGAGTGGAAAAGGGTGCATCGCCCATCCAACCCCCCTAGTCTCTGGAAGAAGAGCATGCTCCCATGCAAAGGAGCACGGGAATGCGGCCGAAGGGCAAGGACACAGGAGTGTCCCAGGCCCCAGCACCTCTGCCTGGCTTTCTGAAGTTGCAGTGGGAGTGAAAGGGTGCCGCAAGTTTACTTGGCAAGCCTGGAGATAAGGCCTCCCCTTCTCGCTGTACGGGGCGCCATAGGTGCCAGATCCGCGATACATATGTGTCCTGCAGGTGAATCCCAACAGCATTGCAGCCAAAGACGGCCGGATCCGTGAGGGGGATCGCATCATCCAGGTGAGCCCCGCCTATCGGCCCGCGCTAGCTACGCCCATCAAGGCCTGGCCTGCCGTCTGCGGCCTCTAGTGGCTCTCCTGCTCCTGTGGGATCTGTCTCCTTTCCCTCTGGTCCTCTCTTGGGCCCCTTCCTGCTTGTTCACAGCTGCCCAGAGCTCAGGAGCCTGCCCCACCAGCCAGCACCACCCCCAGGGCAGCTGTAGCCCTCATCCTCTGATTTTCCCCTGGCCTGTCCCAGATTAATGGCATGGACGTCCAGAATCGAGAAGAGGCTGTGGCCATCCTGAGCCAGGAGGAGAACACCAACATCTCCCTGTTGGTGGCACGGCCCGAGAGCCAGGTGTGTGTGCTCGCCTGGCAGGTAAACCTTGGGGTCCTAGCCTGGGGCTTTCTGTCTCAGAACCTGCTGATCCATGACAAATCTGGAGTAGGTGGGGAACTGGACAGGGGTTGAGGCCTCTGACAGCCAAGTGGGCTGGAGACCCCTCTCCTGGATTATTTCATGTCCCTGAGAGTGTGGTTGCGGCAGCCGTAGGACTAGAGGGGCTTCTGGGGGGTGTCTGGCTAGCCACAGGGATTGCTTGAATATGTGTGTGCAGCTGGCAAAGCGGTGGAAGGACAGTGACCGGGATGACTTTTTGGATGACTTTGGCTCTGAGAACGAAGGGGACCTGTGTGCTCGGAAGCCGAAGTCACCCCCTGCCCAGCAGGTGAGGGCATGAGGAAGGGGTGGGGTGGGCAGGCACTCTGTCTCCAGCACCCTTGGTGGCCCTCCCTCCTGACACAGTCCCTGAGTGTGCCCATCTTTCTGCCCCAGCCTGGAAATGAAGAGGACAAGGGGGCCTCGGAAGCAGGCCCGGGCTTGAGCAACAGCCAGGAGCTGGACAGTGGGGTAGGCCGGACTGATGAGAGCACGCGCAATGAAGAGAGCTCAGAGCACGACTTGCTGGGTGATGAGCCCCCCAGTGCCACCAACACCCCGGGGACCTTGCGCAAGTTCGGCCTGCAAGGGGACTTGCACTTCAGCATGGACTCACTGCTGGCGGAGGGTGCGGGGCTGGGTGCAGGGGACGTGCCTGGCCTCACTGATGAGGAGTATGAGCGCTACCGGGAACTGTTGGAGATCAAGTGCCACCTGGAGAACGGCAACCAGCTGGGCCTACTCTTTGCACGGGCCTCAGCGGGCAATAGCGCCTTGGATGTCAACCGCAATGAGAGCCTGGGCCACGAGATGGCCATGCTGGAGGAGGAGCTGAGGCACCTGGAGTTCAAGTGCCGCAACATCCTGCGCGCGCAGAAGATGCAGCAGCTGCGGGAGCGGTGCATGAAGGCCTGGCTGCTGGAAGAGGAGAGCCTGTATGATCTGGTGGCTAGCGAGCCCAAGAAGCATGAGCTGTCTGACATCTCTGAGCTGCCTGAAAAGTCCGACAAGGACAGCACCAGTGCCTACAACACAGGGGAGAGCTGCCGCAGCACCCCATTACTTGTAGAGCCCCTGCCTGAGAGTCCCCTGAAGCGGGCTGTCACTGCTGCTGCCAGCAACTCCAATTTGAATCGGACCCTCCCTGGTCCCCCCATCACCAGCCCCCCAAAGGCAAGCCCCACACCAGGGAGCCCTGCCAAGTTCCGGTCCCTCTCCCGGGACCCTGAGGCAGGCCGGAGGCAGCATGCGGAGGAGCGTGTCCGCCGTGGCCCCAAAACTGGGGTGACCCTGGAGCGGGTGGGCCCAGAAGGCAGCCCATACCTGTCTCGACGCCACCGTGGCCAGGGCCAGGAGCATGAGCACTACCACAGCTGTGTGCAGCTGGCTCCACCACGCAGCCTGGAGGAGCTGAGCCACAGTGCCTTAGGCCTGGCTGGTGGTCCCCGGGTGGGCAGTGTGGCAGCTGCAGCTGAGGCACCCCGCATGGAGTGGAAGGTGAAGGTACGCAGTGATGGCACTCGCTACGTGGCCAAGAGGCCGGTGCGAGACCGGCTGCTGAAAGCCCGGGCCCTGAAGATCCGCGAGGAGCGCAGCGGCATGACCACTGATGATGATGCAGTGAGCGAGATGAAGATGGGCCGCTACTGGAGCAAGGAGGAGCGCAAGCAGCACCTGATCCGCGCACGCGAGCAGCGGAAGCGCCGCGAGTTCATGATGCAGAGCCGGCTAGAATGTCTGCGAGAGCAGCAGAATGGTGACAGCAAGCCTGAGCTCAACATTATCGCGCTGAGCCACCGCAAGACCATGAAGAAGCGGAACAAGAAGATCCTAGACAACTGGATCACCATCCAGGAGATGCTGGCCCACGGCGCCCGCTCAGCAGACGGCAAGCGGGTCTACAACCCTCTGCTATCTGTTACTACGGTCTGAGCCACCCCAGCAGCCCTCAGCTTCTCTGAGTCTGGTGTGCGTGTGCGTGTGCGTGTGCGTGTGTGCGTGTGTGTGTGCGCGCGCACGCGCGTGCGTGCACTGCGTTCCTGCACCTCCTGCCTGTCGTCTTGTGTGCAGGGAAGAAAAGGGACGCTCCTTTCGCATGGCCTACTTCCTTCTCCCCAAGTAACCAGCCTGATGGACAGCTGCCCTCAAGCACCACTGTGCGTGTGTCCGGGTGCTTCGAGGCAGGGAAGCTGATGTGAGGAGGTGGCAAGGACTAAGCACAAGGAGGATCCAGCTTTGTGCTCCCCAGAGCTGCAGTTGTTTCTAGACCAAGGCACCCCAGTTTTTGTGGTTTTTCTCCCTTTCTGTGCTTGCTGATCGTTGTTTTTGTTTTGTGGCCCTGCCATGAGTGGCAGCCAGGCCGAGGGGCAGAGGTGGAGCCCTGTGTGCTGGCTGGGAAGAAGTTGGGGGGAGCAGAGGGAGGGGAGGGGGGGCGGGAGGAATGGGAAGCAGCTGCCAGGGTCCCCGCAATGGGCCAGATGGGGAGCCTGGACTCAGCTTGTTGAAGGCTCACTCCTGGGGGCCGCCTCCTTCCCCAGTGACTGAAGGAAAGCAAGACTGTAGCGACAGCGGGATAGTGTCCATCTGATGTCACTCCCCCTAGGCCTCTGCCCAGTGTCACCTGGGGCTGGGCCACTTAGATGTCAGAGGGGTGAGAAGCCAAGCCCCATGAGCAACAGTGAGTGACATCAGGCTGCTTAGCCTGGGGAGGACTTGGTGACAGGCAGGCAGGTGGGCTGACAGGGAGGGAAAAGCCCCAGCCTCTACTGGGTGTGACAGTCTGCAACCATGCTGCCTGTGCAGTGCCCTGTGCTTGGGGACAGAGAGCTGCCATGCCCTTGTCCCCGTGCATCTTGAGAATAAAGCAAGCTGCCTTTTTATGGATTGAATCACAGCCTGTCCTCATTCTCGCCATGCTGTTGTAACGGGGAACGAAATGTTGGTTCATGAATTCCTGAATATTGCTGGATGTGGTGGCACACACCTGTCATGTCAGCACTCTGGAGGCTGAGGATCACTGCAAGTTTGAGGCCAGCCTGGGCTCCACAGTGAGTTTAAGGCCAGGCTGCACTACATAGTATCTGAGAAGTAAAACCCCTATCCAACTAAACAGCCAAAATAACAGCTAAACTCTGAGTTCAAAGCAGCTAGTCAGGGATGAACCACATCAGAAGTTGACCCTGCTGCTGGGCAGGCCAAGTCCCAAGGGTGCAGCTCCTGCGCTGCCTGTCACCCTGATAGACATGCCTGGGACACTTGGCCCATGTGGGTTCCAGCAGAGACCAGTGCCAGCAGCCAGAGGTGAGGCAATAGGTAGTGGGTGGCGACAGCTGCCAATGCCTGGCTACTGCAGGCACATGGCGCACGCTGCTCTCTTCAGCAGGCTAGGGAGCAGCTGTGCCCCCTCCTCCTGGCTGGCTCCTTTCCTGGGAGATGCTAGTGGGGTCCCATCGCAGCCAGCTCCCCGCAGCTCCATCCCCCAGGATTGTGTGCTCAGGGGCTCCTGAGACCCCCTCCCCAACACGCTAGAGCAGGGTCTCTGCATAGCTATGGCATAGGATTCACTCAGGGTCCTCAGTATTCCACGGGTTCTCTGTGCCATGAAGTGGATGGTGCCTGGCATGTACCAAATGTGCCCACTATGCTGGTGACAGGCAGTCATGGCATGGGAATCCCTAGGAGGAAACACAACTCTCAGGTACGGGCGCCTAATTCCCAAGTGTTTCATGTCAAGTGATTTGGGGCACCAGGTTGTACAGATGGACACAGGTGACAGCTGGTGCCACTGCTCAGCAGCCAGAATGCTCTTACATGGCTCACACCTCAGCTCTGAAGCCCCAGGTGCCTTGTAGGGACAAGGCTGCCTGGCTCTGTGAGTCACCAGCAGCCCTGCCTGCCTGCCCAATGGCACAGGTGGCAGGCCAGACTGCTCCCCAAGGATGCTGCATGGACACCTGGCTCTGCCCGGAGACCTAGTGCAGGCAGGACGATGTGCGCCAGCACACAGGCCAGGGCAGCCAGGGTGGAGACATGGAGGAGGTAGGTCCAGGCGGAGTGGGGGCCCACACAGCACTTCTCTACCCCAGCGGACAAGACCATGCTGCCTTACAATGCTTCCATTTCTGCTGCAACAAGTAGGACACCCATGACAGACACATACTGTTTATTGAACAAGCAAGGGAGGCCAGGGCCCTGTCAGGCCTGGATGTGGCTCTTAGCACTGAAAGCGAGGTAGTAGATGACAAGGCCAATGACTGCAGCCAGCACCTCCGTCGAGACCCAGGGCCCATTCCAGGTACCCTGTAAGGAAAGGAAAAGAAACCTGCCTCAGAGGCCAGCACCAGCCTGTCACCCACCCTCAGGGGCATGGGCACATGCTGGCCAAGCTGGGTGAGATGGACCATGCCCTGGGAGGCCAAGATGGGAGGATAACAAGTTCAAAGCCAGCCTGGGTCACTTAGTAAGACCTTGTGTCTAAATTAATTAGTCTTTTTGAGACAGGGACTTGCTATGCAGTTCAGCGTGGCCTTGGGCTCACTTTTCTAACCAAGGCTGGTCTCGAACCTGTACCAATCCTCCTGCCTCAGCATCCCAAGTGCTGGGATTACAGGTGTATGCCACCGTGACTGGCTGAAAAATGTATTTTTGTTGTTGTTATTTGTTTTGTTTTGCCTCAGGACCTTGTACTTGCCAGGCAAGCATTTACTCCACTGAGCTATCTCCCTAGCCCTTTGTGTCCAAATTTAAAAAAAAAAAAAAAAAAAAAAACACTCAGACAACAAAATGACTGGGAATATACTTCAGTGCAAACGCCTCGGGGAACGAGCTCAACTCTCAGCCCCAGCTCCCCTGGGCCAGGCTGCTCACCCGATGGTCGACACTGACTGTGAAGAGTGGTGGTATAATGGAGATGTCCTCGTTGTTTCTCTGTGCCTGCGCAGGAAGGGCCAGGTCAGGGACCCCAGCAGGATGGTCTCGAGGGGCTACAGGGTGCAGGGCAGTAGAAGCGGAACCTGCCCTCCCTCCAGGAGCTCAGGCCATACTTACCTTCCTCAGGAGGCTGTAGGATTCCTCGTCAAAGAATCTAACCTCATAGGTGCCTGCATGGGCATTCTTGTGGTCCAGGCTCCAGGACACCTGGGCACAGTGGACACGTGACACAGCCCCCCAGGAATTGGCTCCTGTGCCCAAGCCCTAGCCCTGCTTTGGCTCCCACTCATGGCAGGCACTTGTCCTCAACCCTGGACTTGGCTTCCCTTACCTGGTAGCGGCCTACATCCTGGCCCCGGGTCACAGGAAACTGCTTTCCACTGACGTCGGCATAAAGCGCCATGTTCTGCTGATGAGAGAGGGCAAGTCATTACTGTGCTTGTGCAACTGTGGGGCCAGGCATAGTGGGGACCACAGCATTGAGCCGCCCTCCCCAGCTTGGCCACACCTGGCCTACAGCAAGCCTGCTAACTATGCACAGAGGTAGCTGGACAGAAATGTCCCCACTATGCCTGGAGTCTGTAAGTGAGGACTCTAGGTTACAGGTGGTATACAAGCTGTCCAAGGGGAGTTTAACTCAAGGACTGTGGCGTCCTGCTCATGTAGCCCAGGCTGGTCTCCAATTCAGTGATCGTCATGCCTCAGCCTCCTAAGTGCTGTGACTGGCTCTAGGATGCTCATTCTTGACTTTATCTCTGAGACAGTCTTGCCACCTAGCCAGGATGGCCTCATCAAACTTTTTTATGGCCAGCTCAGCCTGTCCTGGGGGTGGGGCTGGAGTAGCATATGGTGCCAAGGATCAAACCATGGTCCCTGCAGCTGCCTAAGCTTGCCTAAACAGTTATCACACTTCTGACCCTCCTACCTTGACCTCTCGCATGCTGGGATGACAGGTGTGTCACCTGGGCCTCTCAATCTGTATCTTACGCACACACCAACAAATATATCCACAAACAACAACCAAAAGAAGAAAGGCATGGGGGGCTGGCAGTGGCCCTTCCACTTACAGATATTCATTTTGCAAACAGTAGGTATCAACCCAGCATTACTACACATGGGTACAACACACCAAGGTCAGGAAAGTGCTTGTGAACCTAGGTGTAGTGGACCATGCCTGGCAACTTAGCACTCAGCAGGCTGAGGCAGGACTGCCAGCAGTTTGACACCAGCCTGGGCTACATAACTAGATCCTAGCTTTAAAAAACAAAACTAAAAAGAGCAAGTGCTAGTAGGGTACTGGGCATGATCTGCTCTCTCCCACAACCCACACTGGAATCCCCTTCTCCCTGTTGCCAGTCCTTGTGGTACCGTCAACTGCCAGTGAGCAGCACTGCCCCACCTCCGCCCCTCCCTGAGCCTACCTGAACCCTATTCTTGCACATCAGTGAGAGCTCCACGATGAAGACGGTTTCGGTAGAAATGACAGCATCTGAGGTGGTGTAGTAGGACGGAGTGATCTGGGGCTCCACACAGGCCTCTGCTGTGGGAAGAGGTGGCATTTGGGTGTGCTGAGCCCAGATCTGGTCAGTAGAGGACAACTGAGTCCTTCTGTCCTGCAAGGGGAGGTCTGAGGCCCAATCCCAGGGTGGAAATGCAGGTGGTAGGCATGAAGGGGTGAAGATGGAGCAGGGAAGGTGCTACAGAGGTGGTGGAGAAAGCACCCAGGGGCTCTCAAGATGGGGACGGCCATGAGTGGTGGCACACACATGTAATCCCAGCACTTGGGAGGCTGAGGCAGGAGGATCAATGTGAGTTCGAGACCAGCCTGGGCTATAAAAATGAGCTTAAGGCCAGCATGAACTGCATGGTGAGACCCTGTCTCCAAAAGACAAAACAAACAAACAAACAAACAAAAAAAAACGATGGGGAGAAGGTTCTGGCCCCAGCCAGCTGACAGGAGACCAGGCCTGGCCCCAGGGTTTCCCAAGGGAAGCAAGTGGAGGCCTTAGATGCAGATGCACAACTGTCGGAACACGAGGTAGCTCCGAGTGTGACGGCCTGGCCTCAGCCAGCTCTGCATCTACAGAGGACACAAAGCCAAGGTGCCCTGGTGGTGCTGAATGAGTGCTTGCTCAGTGTGATGCCCTGTCAGAAGGCCAACTTTGGATGTGGACAGAGGGTGACAGGCCTGGGAAGGGTAGCAGGGCATGGCTGTCAGAGGTCAGATGATACAGGCCCTTCTGAGCCCTGCCAAACTGGCCTCTGTCTTGTGGAGAGGTCTGATAGCCAAGCTTGTCCTTTCAGGGCACCTCAGGCTCCAGCCTGGAGAATTTTTGAGGCGCAGGTGCGAAGGGCCAGCCAGCAGGTACCCAAGAAAGCATATGCACTGAAGTCACCTTATGCCCAGCCCAGGTCCCTAGCCCTGATACAGTTAGGTGACAATGTCAACAACCTCTAGACCCCAGGATGCTCAGGATGCCACCACCAGGTGTGAGGCATCCCTGGTAAATGTGAACTGGGGATCCTGTGCCAAGGCCGCAGGGAAATTCAAGTCTTTGGTCTGGCACTCAAGGCTCCCCTCACCAGCCAGGTTCCTATCTGAGTTGCCCCTGCTCCTGTGCTCTGGCCTTCTGCCTGAACGTGCTGCTCGGTGTGTCACTTCGCTGTCACTTTACTGGGCAGCCCTGGCCTGCACTGCACTCACCACTCAGCCAGCTCCCGTGTTTCAGCCCTGTTTCTCTTCGCCACTGCTTGGCAACAGTCCCTCCCAGAAGTCACCTTCCTTTAAGGTGTGGAACCTTTCCTGCTGGAGGCGCTGGCAACGAGCATAATGCAGAGGAGGAAACGTTTGTGCCACTTCCAGCAAGCAGCCTGCCGGGTCGCCGGGTGGTGCTTTGGTGACCGCCTCTGAGAGGGCCCAGATACCCGCTTGGACCACACCCTCTCCTCCCCCAGTACCAGTCTTGGGTTAGTGGTTCGCCTGCGACAAGATCCCACCGGGCCGCTACCTGAGCAGCAAGACAGGTCGCACAGCAGGAGCAGTGCCAGGACGCCGAGAGATGCCGTCGCCGCCATTGTCCCTTTTCTGCCCAACGGAAAAAGGAACGTGCTCCCCGGAACACGCGCGGCAGACAAGTGAGTGCGACGCGTAAGTGCCGCTACGACCAATCGCAGGCTCATGGGTCAGGTCAGGACTTGTGACGTCAGCAGCAACACTGACGTGTCTCCTCCTCGAGCCAGACGCCCGGCCAGCTGCGAGCCCCCGCCTCCCCAAGATGGGTAGTACTGCAGCGTCGGAGGTCTGGCACCGGAAGGAGGCGTGGAAACTGGCCTGCCACGCGCGTGCGTAGAGCAGGGACAGGGAAGAGGGCCGGCCCCAGAATTTCTCGCACAGTCGACTCTCGCGACAACAGCTTATACACCTTCAGCGGCTGTCTACCATGGCGCTGAAGGTGACGACGGCTGCCGCCGGCGCTGCAAAGGCCGTGCTCAGGCCAGCCCTCCTCTGCCGTCCATGGGAGGTGAGTGGCAGGCGGGCCACGGGATAGCCGCAGAACTCGCTGGGGGGCCTCGTACCCCTTTGGGGCCCGGGCGGTGCAGCGGCTCTGTGCAGCCTGGAGTTGGATTGACTGGAATGCAGGAAAGGGTGGGCTGAGGTCCGTACGCCGGAGCTTATTGGCCATCTCTGTTGTCAATGAGAGGATCAGCTAAAATTGGCTCAGATCGGGAGGCTCCAAGGGTAGAAGGGGCTCAGGACTACCTGGGAGGCTAGGCCACAGTGCCTGGGTGTCTTTGTGGGCGCTCTCTCGTGGCCGTCACATGTGCTGGCCCGCCTTGGGTACCCCATTCTGGGACTCCGTACCTCTTATGGTTGCACTGTGGTGGTAGACCAATTTGCCACCTGTTCCTCTAGAGTTGGAACATCAGATTTTCCCAAGCATTTTTTTTTTTAATGTATTTAGAGCAGGGTGTAGTGTTTCACTCCATACATCGTAGATCGCACTTGTAAGGATCCTCCAGTTTGCAGCCTCCCAAGCGCTGGGATTACAGGTGGACACTGCCACGCCCAATCTCAATTGTACCCCAGGGGCGGGGCCAACACACTACTGGGGGGGTATTGAATCCCCAGCCCGGCCCGTGTCTGCCTGAGCAGGCTCTTTAATCTTCTGAGCTATCTGGCCGGCCCTTTACCAGGCATTCTGGTAACCCTTTATTTTTAGAATTCCTGGATATCTCCTCCCCAAGCACCTAGGATAGGTAGGAGCTGATGGGGCCTGGAGGCTTTGGGGACCTGCTTCCTTGGTTCTGTTTATGTTTGATTATTATTATTATTATTATTATTATTATTATTATTATTATTATTATTTTGTATTTTAGGGAAGGGTCTACAGGGTGTTCAAAGTAGCACTCCTAGATCAGACTGGTAGTGATTTTTTGGCCTGTGTACAGCCTCCGAAGAGCTGGGATTACAGGTGGGCACCACCACACCCAGTCTCCATTGCCTCTCCCTCCGCCTGCATCTGTTGAGCTATTTGGTAGGACCTGGGTCTCTGTCTAGAATCCTGAGTAGTTGGGTCCAGTTCTTTGCTTAGTCTTGTTTAGGACAAGGACAGTAGTCCAGTTAGCACTTTTTAGCAGCAGCAGCAACACCTTGCCTGGGGATGAGATGAAACCTGCACTGTTGCTCCCCCGCTGCCCACTAGTGGCATGGCCTCAGGCTAGTCCCTTGCTCTCGTTCTGGGTTCCCTCTCCTCTGTCCTCTATCCAGCCTGAGTGCTGTTCTCAGAGGATCCTGCTAATTCTGACTTTCCAGAACCCTATGATTTTTTTGATTCTCCCAGGTACCTTTCAACTCCTGTGCATAACTCTTCTGCTCTTTGGGAAAGACCGTTTGTGCTTTCTGCAATTCTCTTTAAAATGCTGCCCTTGGGCTGGGGATTTAGCTCATCAGTGCAGTGCCTGCCTGGCAACTGTGAGGTCCTGAGTTCAATTCCCAGTACCAAAATAAAGTGCCAGCCTCAAACTGGATGTGGTGGCGCATGCCTATAATCCCAACGTGTGCGCAGCTGAGGCAAGAGAATCACTGATAGTGCAAGGCCAGCCTGGACTGTGTAGTGAGTTTAAGGCCAGCTTGCACTACATCCAAACTAAACAAACAGACAAAACCCCCAACTTGCTGGCTTTCCCCCCATTGCTTATGAGAAAGCACAGGACTCACAGTGCAGCATCTCTAAGTGCTCTAGAGCCTCCCACGGTTAGGCTTCTGCAGGCTCTGGGAGACATCTGCTGCCGCTACTGACTTCTAGTACTCCCAGTGCATGCATATGTGTGTGAGCTTGCTTGTTGGGCTAGGGGTTAGGGAAGGGAACGGTTAGGGGCTAGGGAGGTCCTTCCCTCAAGCCTGGCTGTCCTGAGTTTGGAAACTTCTGAAGGAACACCACATCTTGGGTCTTACTTGTTCGGACTTCCTGAAGAAGTGCACAATGCAACAGAAGCCTTAGAAGTTTTAGTAGGATATGGAGTGCTGCTGTCTAGCAGGAGTACATGCCACCCTGAACCTATGGCTTTCTGGGAAAGTGCTGGAGGATGACAGACACAGAGACGGGCCCATGAATATCCCTGCTGTACACTGGGGAGCTATGCTCAGTAGCGTCCTGGGTGACCTCTGTGTGACAAAGCCCTGTAATCTGTACAACAAAAAGTTGGGGAAATGTCTTTGGAGAGCTCTTGGCACTTTGGCAAGAACCCCATGCAACATAGGCCCCAAAAGCAGGTGCAGGAGAAGTTTATCCCTCCTGGTGTTAGTGCCAGCTGTGGCCAGGGGTACCCAACCCTGATCCTGGCCAGGGCAGGACCTCAGGAGGCTGGGTCAGTATCTCAGCTGAAGCCTGATGGAAATAAACTGCCAGGAGAGGCAGGCTCAGCCCTGCATCCCCCCAGGACACCAGCCTTGAACTCTGGCCTGAGGGACTGGAAGGGTGAAGGACGGGTCCTACTGGGGCCTATGAGCAGCTCCCATGCCACCTCTTGTCACACTTAGTACGCAGGAAGGGCTGTCTGGGGTTCCTGAACCTGACCATTGGGAGGTGCTGGCTGCAGATGCACGTGGCGCAGAGGACAGTGCAGTGCCCTTGGGGCTCTGGCCCTGAGACCACCCGTCTTGCCCATAACACTCGGGCAGACTCCACCTGAGCCTGCCAGCCCCAGTGTCTCCTCCCTGCCCAGAGCTAGGCCAGCCCTTAGCAACCTGACTTGCAGGCCAAATAACCAATGTGGCATTTGGGTTTCTCCTGCCAGGTGCTAGGCGCGCACGAGATCCCCCAGAGGCACATCTCGGTGAGTACTCACTGGGGCACGCAGCGCTCTAGGGGTGTGTGGGGATATGTGTGTAGGACTCTATGCGCACATGCCCCCTGGCCCGCAGGGTCCGAGGTGGCTCACCTCACCCTTCCCCGAGTTGTGCTAGATGGTGTCTCTGTCCCTGGGAAGCGAGCCCAGCCCTCCTGTCACAGTCTTGCTCCTCTGACCTTGCCTGACTTGTGTGTTCTTCCTTTCTATCCTCTCTCCAGCAACAAACCATTGTGAGTACTCTCCTTTTCCTCTCTGCTGGCTGTAGGGGCTTCGCAGTTGCTTGGGGGTTGAGCCAAGTCCACTTGGGTGTGGGTGCCGCTGCTGCTGCTATTGCTGCTATGCAGGGAGCCTGACACAAACAGCCCTGTCTGAGATGAGCATGCCTGAGTTGGCACCTGCAGATCAGCTGGGCTGTGGGATCAGTGATGGTGGGAAGAGGGGTGCTGGCTCGAGGCCCTGTGTGCTGAGCTAGGGAGCTTGGGGGCACCCAGAGCCTCCTCCCCCATCCTCTCCCTCCTTGTAGCCTCCATCGGCTAAGTATGGTGGGCGACACACGGTGACTATGATCCCTGGGGACGGTATCGGGCCAGAGCTCATGCTGCATGTGAAATCTGTGTTCAGGTATGGAGAACCCCTCCCAGTGGGAGGTGTGTCCTGGGCACCACCAGTGAGCCCTGGTAATGTTAGCAAGAGGGGCTTTGCCTAAGAGTCTGGTATGCTAGTGGCAAGAAGCCCTGGAAACCTGGGCCTGTGATCCTGCCAGGCTTCCCTGCTCATGGAGAAGGCAGTGCCTATCCTGCTAAAAGCAAAAACACGTACTACACTGTTCAAGTATGTCCTCATCGGTTGGTGTGGTGGCTTCAGTCCCCTTCCAGCCATAGCTGGGTTGAAGTAAGTAGCTGCAGGGGTGAGGCCTGTGTCTGTGGCAGCCTGGGCAGGCTTCCTGGAGGAGGAAGCATGTGAAACCCCTGGCTAGCTGCCCTGACCTGGCTCTGCTTCAGGCATGCATGTGTGCCCGTGGATTTTGAAGAGGTACACGTGAGCTCTAATGGTGATGAGGAAGACATCCGCAACGCCATCATGGCCATCCGTCGCAACCGCGTGGCCCTCAAAGGTGAGGCTCGCTGGTTCTAGGTTTTGGGGGCCAGACCCCCATGCCTGGAGTCTGAGTGGGAACCTGCACATGCCCACAGGCACTGGAACTCTGAGGCTTGAGGCGATGCCTGTAGCCAGCTTAGGAACTCCTGCCCACGTGCCTATGTCACATGTTGTCCCCCCCTCAGCACTCACTTTGCTAGGGTCTTCTACTGAAATCAGGGTTCCCAAGGTTCAGTTCTATGGACCCCCGCCTGGTTGGCTCTTCTTAACCTCCAGTGTTCTGCAGCTTCGGGCCATGGTGCTCTGTGTAAGGGCTGTGAGCAGGAAAGCTGAGTCCTGGCAGGAGAGTGGGGCATGCTGACGTACCAGCTGTGGGGTACCCAGGCATGGGCAGCTCTGAGGGGCAGGCGGTCCTGGTGGGATTCCAGGAAGGCCTTTCTGCGTGGTGCCTTCTGACTTCCTTCCTCTAACAGCTGCACACCTGGCCTCCTAGGCCCCTCCTTCCTTCCCTTCCTGGAGGCCAAGCTGTAGCCTCTCGCATGTGGTTCCTTCTGCCCTTGTGTGGGCCCAAGGGTACTTCAGTTTGGAGCCTTGGCGGGAATATAGCCTGGGGTCACCTTGAGCGTGCTCCCCTGGCCAGCCAGTCTATTGGCAGCAGCAATGATTTCTTTCTGTTGAGCCATTCTCAGGGCGGGAAATGGCAGGGGTCCTGCCAGTGTCCAGTGTTTTTCTTTTTTTTCTTTTTTTTTTCTTGTTTCAGAACCTTTGTTTGTTTATTCACTCATTCTCACAGCCGGCTCAGCCCACCCTGAGGGCAGGGCTGGCGCAGCAAGTGGTGCCAGGGATCGAACCGCGGTCCCTAAAGCCGCCCAAGCTTTCCCTAGCAGGCGCTTTAGAACACTGAGCCTTCCCGCAGGGTCCCATGCCAGTGCTTTTCTTCTTCGTTTGTTTGGTAAACACTTAGCAAGTGCGTGCTATGGTCCAGGTGCTCCCCCTGTCTGTCACCATGAGCTTGCATTGGTGCCCCATCCTGTCATGGCAGCAGCCTTCTGTGCACGTGTCCTGTGCCAGGCAAGGAGACAGGGCAACGCAGTGGAGTTTGAGGACCCTCTCTAGCTCATTTGCCTTGTTTTGGTTCTGCAGGCAACATTGAAACAAACCATAACCTTCCGCCATCCCATAAATCCCGGAACAACATCCTCCGGTGAGTCCTTGTGCTTCGGGAGGTGGCCCTCAAGGTCCAGGGTGGGCTGTGCTTGTGGCCATGGCCTTGACTAGCTACCAGTCAAATTCAGCCTGTTTCCTCCTCTGTCTTCCTCCCAGCACCAGCCTGGACCTCTATGCCAACGTCATCCACTGCAAGAGCCTGCCGGGAGTAGTAACTCGGCACAAGGACATCGACATCCTCATCGTGCGAGAAAACACAGAGGGCGAGTATAGCAGCCTGGAGCATGAGGTAGGCACGGTGGGGCCCACTTGGGTCTTGGGGAGTCGGGGCTGAGCCCAGCCAGGGTCAGCACTGGGGACAAACCTTGAGGAATCAGGAATATGTTGGCTCTTTGAGAGGGCCACGCCCAAGGGAGCCAGGACCCCTTGTGTACAGGCACATCTCACAGCACCTCCTCTGTTCCCTGGCAGAGTGTGGCAGGAGTGGTGGAGAGCCTAAAGATTATCACCAAGGCCAAGTCCCTCCGAATTGCTGAATACGCCTTCAAACTGGCCCAGGAGAGTGGGCGCAAGAAAGTGACAGCTGTGCACAAGGCGAACATCATGTATGTCCGCATCCTGTAGCACTTCACAAATGCCCCGAAGTGGCTGGAGTGGTTTGCTTGGTCTTTTCTTGGACTCGGGGCTGGGAGACACTGGCCACTTGTCATTGAGTGGCATGCTCACAGGGTCTGTGGCTACACCACCAGCCATGCTTTGAAGAAGAGGGATGGGTCTGTGCTGGTTTGAAGATGAGGGGTTAGAAGTTGGTCCTCAGGTTTCTGCTGACCCAGATGAGAAGCCAAGCTAGTATCCTGTGTCTCCCCGGCCTACCCCTAGGAAGCTGGGTGATGGTCTCTTCCTCCAGTGCTGCAGGGAGGTGGCGGCCCGCTACCCTCAAATCACCTTTGAGAGCATGATTGTGGACAACACCACTATGCAGGTAGTCACTCACCCAAGTCGGAAGCCTCCTGCCCTGGATGCATAGACTTTGCACTGAGCCCCTTTTGCCTGCAGCTTGTGTCCCGGCCCCAGCAGTTTGATGTCATGGTGATGCCCAATCTCTACGGCAATATCGTCAACAATGTCTGCGCAGGGTTGGTTGGGGGCCCAGGCCTTGTAGCCGGGGCCAACTATGGCCACGTGTATGCTGTGTTTGAGACGGTGAGTGTGCGGGAGAAGCTAGCAAGCTGCACTTGGTGACCTGTGGGGTTGCTAGTTGGGTTTCATCCATTCCTGTGCAGCCCAGGACCCATGAGCCACCCGTCTTTCCTTTGCTGTCCCTCGCTCACCTTTGCTCTGTGCATAAGAGCTGTGCCCCTGCTAGACATGTCCGACCCACCCTCCTGTGCTCTGCTTTTCCAGGCCACGAGGAACACGGGCAAGAGCATCGCCAATAAGAACATCGCCAACCCCACCGCCACACTGCTGGCCAGCTGCATGATGCTGGACCACCTCAAGTAAGTGGTGCCTGGTGCAAGCCCCTGCCAGCCCCTTGGGCCTGAGCACTGACACCACTCTCCTCCTCTAGGCTGCACTCCTATGCCACCTCTATCCGCAAAGCTGTCCTTGCGTCCATGGACAACGAAAATGTGAGACTCTTTCTGCCCCCTCCCACCACTACCCCCTAGCCTGCATTGGGCAAGTGTGAGCCAGCCAAGGGGCTGGACGGGAAAGAGGTACCACTGCCATCCTGGTGTCACTTCCAAGTTGTCTCGCACACAGGCAGCCCCAGGCTTCCTGAGGGAGGGCTGGTGTTAGCAGGCCTGATGTGTCTGTGCTTTCACTCTACAGATGCACACCCCAGACATTGGGGGCCAGGGCACCACATCCCAGGCCATCCAGGACATCATCCATCATATCCGCATCATCAATGGCCGGGCTGTGGAGGCCTAGGCTCTCCCAGGATGGCCTTGGCCATTCCTGCACCCCTGCTTCCAGCGCTGAAGCCAGCCTTGGTGGCCAGACCTCAGAATAAAGTGATTTCCACCTGGCACTACTCCCAGAGCACAGTGTTCAGCGCACACTTTATTAAGAACCATGCATGCTCTCCTGAGCAGTGTCCTGCCAGGAGGATCGCAGCAGCTGGCTGGGCTCTTGTGCTGTGCCGTGGCTGAGGATGCCATCCCCAGCTGGAAGGGGGCTGTGCCCACAAGCAGGGCAGTGGGACTAGGGGTTGAGCCATGGGTGCTGCAGGCAGTCAGCAGCGCTGGCACGCTTCTCGGGGAGGTACTCCATCATGGGCAGCAAGAAAGCGCTGAACTGCGTGGCCTGCTCCAGCGGCCACTCGTACTTCTCCATGAGTACCTCGTACAGGCCCCAGTGCTTGAGGTTGTGGATGTGCCTCAGCTCACCTGCAGGTGGGGAGGGGGGTGCTGATTGATGTTGGGCCATGGCCCCGAGGCCTAGGCATCTGCACCACCCGGCTTACCCTCCCATGCATCCATGCACCCCACCTCTCCTGTTGAAGAACTCCCGAGAGTAGCGTCCAGAGAGGGCGAAGGCCGGGGGGATGTCACCCAGGAGCTCCACGATGTGTGCGATGTGGTCTGCCAGCAGAGGGAGAAGGTGTGTGAGTGTGTGGGCATTGGTTTGGCACCCCTAGCCCCAGCCCCAGCCCCAGCCCCAGTCCACCTCCCTACCCTCGTCACGGCTATAGTCTTCTCCAGAGTGGGGTTCAAACAGGTAGTCGCCAGTAGCCAACTCGAAGGCCTGTGAGGAGAGGGGAGGTTGTAGCGGCCATGCAGAGGCCTGACTGTGGGGCATCGTGGTTCCTGCGTACCATGCAGGCTGTGCTCCAGATGTCTGCCGGTGGTCCGTACTCAGCGCCAATGAGCACCTCCACAGCCCGGTACTGCCGTGTCTGGATATCTTCCGTGAAGTGCTTGTGCTGGAAGCAAGGGCAGCCCTGGGGACAGGAGCCAGCCCCAGCCCCACCCTGCTCCCCCAGTACCCCTACCCCTGCCATGGGTCACGCTCCAAGGTGGCTGAAGGGGCCTGAGCTTTTCCAGAGGAGACACCATGGCTATGCCTACTCTCCATAGGCCTCCCCAAGGGGCTCATACCACCCAGCAGGCATTGCCCAGGTCTGCAATCTTGACCTTGATCTTGTCTGCATTCTGCGGCTCCAGAGGGTTCACTAGGAGGTTCAGGGCACCAAAAGGCGCTGCGGGAAGAAGGAGCAGAGGTATTCAGCATCTTGGCTCTTCAGCACCACTGCCCGCACACATGCCTGCTCGACACTTACCACTGGGTGACAGCAGGCCCCCAGGCTCACGCTGGTTGGATGAGCCCGAGAGGATAGAGCAGGAGGCCGCAGAGAACAAAGAGCCTGAGAAGCCTGAAGTCTGCGAGCTAGGGCTGAGGCTGCGGTGACCCTCCGGAGGTGGGGAGGAGGAGCCCGGGGAGGTACTGGTCTGGCCACCCCCAGGATGGCAGCCTGAGGAGGAGGTGGAGCCACTGCCTCCCTCAAGTCTCAAGCCGGAGTCTGGGGAGATGGGCAGAGGCCTGTGTGAGCACCAGCCTGCACCCGTGCTTGCTGGCAGCTCCCCTGCGCCCCACCTCTCACCCTCAGCCTGCCCCGCAGCCTCCATGGCCTCCAGCCGTTGCAAGTCCCGCAGCCGCTCCTCCAGTAGCCGCTTCTGCTGTTTCCGCTTGCGCCTCATCTTTTTCCGCTTATTTTTTGACAGTTTGCCAGTCTGCCATCAGAGTCTGAGTTATTCTTGGGGCTGCTGCCACCTGGCCCTGACATCTGGCAGTGGAAGTTCCCTAACCAGGCCTGGTCCTGGGCACACCCATGACGTTACCACTCTGTGACCCACCCACCCCTTGCCCCATTCCTTGGCTTCCATGGGTTGTTCCTCTGTCCCCTCCCGGCCCCAGTGGACACAGCCTGAAGTAAGGGCTTAGAATGTGTGACCCAGCCTATATATTTCCCTCATCAGGGGCACCCAGGCTTTGGGAAATAACCACTGTTGGGGTGCAATGTGTGGCTGAGGAGCTGTAGAGAAGGAGGGGTACCCCAACTTACCAGGACCTCCTGGGGGGCAGTGCTGACTGGGTGCAGGGGTGGGGTGGGGAGAAAGGAATGGAGATCAGGCAGAGACCGAGGCCCTGTGGTACAGCCTGGCCCTGCACTTGCTCCTGGTACCTGTGGAGCGGGATGGTGGTGGGGCCCCTGACTGCTGCCACTCAGTGGCCTCAGCTGCCAGGCGTCTGATGTAAGCATCCCCCACACACAGCAGGATGTTCTCGGGCTTGATGTCTGTGTGGATGATCTTGCACTTGGTGTGCAGGTAGTCTAGACCGTGCAGCACCTGGATACAGCACATGTGAGCTGTGGGTCGTCCTGCCCAGGTCAGGCCAGGCGGGTTGAGCAGCCCAGGAGAGGTGCTCACCTGCCGCACGATGCTCTTCACACAGGGCACGGGCAAGCCCTGGTAGTTGGACTTGATGATCCACTTAAGGAGCTGGTGGCCCAGGACCTCCAGCACCATGCACACATCTGGGCATAGAGT
>PVJA010022459.1:0-34244 GCA_004027025.1 Myocastor coypus
TTTTTTTTTTTTTTTTTTTCCAGTAAGCGTGTTTGGCCCCTTTGTTGAAGATAAGTGGCTGAGTGTGTTTGTATTTGCTTCTGTATCTTCTAATGTATTCCACTGATCCTCAGGACTATTTTTTTTTTTTTTGCCAATACCATGCTGATTTTATTGCTGTAGCTTTGTAGTATAACTTTAGGTCAGGAATTGTAATGCCTCCTGCTCTATGTTTATTTCCCAGACTCATCTTTGCAATTCTGGATCTGACAAATAGATATATGAAAAGATGTTTAGCCTGATTATTGAGGGATGCAAATTAAGATTCTGTCTCACTCCAGAAAGAATGACTCCTATCAAGACATCAATCAGTAACAAATACTAGTGGAGAAGACGAATCCTTCTCCAGTGCTAGTGGGAGTGTTGACCGGTGCAACCATGTGGAAAAATCAGCATGAAGACTCTCATAACTTCTTCGTTAGTGTCTTATTTTGGCTTTTTCTTTAAAAAAAAGTCTTAGACATTTAAGGACTGGCAATATAGCTCAGTGGACTAAGTACTTGCTTAGGGAAGCTCAGGGGCCAGCGTTCAATTCCTGGCCTTGCCTGCCATGCCGGCCCTGCTCTTCAGTGGACTGAGCCAGTGATGGAGTCTCGACACGGTGACATACACCTGTAAGCCCAGCACTTGGGAGGCAGGAGACAGGAGGATCACTATGAGTGAGAGCTGCATAGTGAGGCCCTGCACACAACAACAACAACAACAACAAAAATCTTACACATTTATATTTGGCAATCTGAACAATTGATTTGAAGATAGCATCATGGAATATAGCAATCATTGTTGAATTCCTAAACCACTTTGATGAAATCTTGTATCGTTTCTCTTCCAATTTTTTAATCAATGTCTTCTTTAGTAGCATTTAAGTTTTTCATTATAGTTATCCTTTCTCTACTTCAGAGATTACTTCTGCTCTGATCTCTCTACCTTTCTGCAGTTGTTCCCCTACTTTACATGCTATTGCATTAGAGATGTCTTTTTTTTACTTCAGAGGTCATTTCTGGTCTGACTTCCTCTATACATTTCTACAGTTGTTTTTCTACTTCAGATTCTATTCATTCATGCATTTCCTCTTTTACTTCGGATATTATCTTTGATCTGAGTTCCTTTATATATTTCTGCACTTGTCTGCCTACCTCAGATGCTACCAATTCAGAGATTTTCGCTGTCTGATTCCTTTTTCTACAAAGATATTGTCTCTTATGTTTGTTCTGGGTGGATTTGGGACCTGAGATTGCGTCTTGCTCCTTCGCTTTGTCATTTTGTATGGCCTCCGCACTTTGGTGAAGTTATGCTGTTAGGGCCTATTGAAATGTGGCTGTGGATCCACCAGTCTTGATCCCTTCCAGATGCACCTGGGTGGGTCTGGCTGCTGTGCTCAGCTTCTTCCTGCTGCAGCTGGATGCAGGACCAGACGGTCAGCTTGCATGGGCGGGGTTGGAGTTCCGGCGGCTGGCAACATGGGGGCCATGCTGGAGGAGAGGTCCTACCTGGTGCAGGTCCAGGTTGGTCAGCATGGTCAGGCGGGGGCTGGGTTCCAATCTTGTATCATTTCTAATGCTGTTTTTTTCTATCACTATTTTCTATTAAAAATAATGTACTGAAGTTTTAGCTATTCCCTTTCCTGGTATCTTTCTGAAAGAAGTCAAGAGATCCTATCAGTGACACATGCACACCCATGTTGATAGCAGTGTAATTTGAAATAGATAAATCTTGGAAGCAGCCCAAATGCCTTTCAGTTCATGAACACATGAAGGATATATTTTTTATTTTATTTTATATATATAAGAGGGTACTACCTCACCTTCAGGATAAACTTAAGATAATTCTAGGTAAATGGATGCACTCTGAGCTCATTAAATGACATAAATTGGGCACACATGTAAATATTGCATTGTTGCTGGGCATGGTGGCACACGCCTGTAATCCCAGCACTTGGAAGGCTGAGGCAGGAGGATCACTGCGAGTTCGAGACCAGCCCGGGCTACGAAAGTGAGCTCAAGGCCAGACTGAACTGCACAGTGAGACCCTGTCTCAAAAAGACTAAATAAATAAATAAATAAATAAATAAATAAATAAATAAAATATCGCATTATTTCTTTAATGTCAGAAAACAAAATAAGGACCAAATACATACGGATTTTGTGAAATAGGAAGAAAATGTTTAAATGAGAAGGGGAACTAGCGAGGGAGAAGGGGAAAGGAAGGAGAGGAAAAGAAAACAAAATGGGAAAAGAAACAACAAAACAACCCCCATACCTTTTAATTTTTGCCTAAGAAAGGCCTTCTCGAGCATCTTACTGACTCGTCTGGGGGCGTCTCATCCTCAGCGGGACCCAGTGAGCCTGCACCCTAATCTACAGGTGAGAGCCAACTCTCTTAGCTCAACCTTGGGAACCGCTTCTGGACCTTGTTTGCTAGCAGAAGGAGGACTTAGAATTGGAAAATAATTTGAGACCTAGGAATTTAATTTTTAATTTTTGGTACACCTGCAATTATTTAATTTTTGGTACATACCCTTGCATGTGCACACACACATACACACACACGTGCAAGCATATGCACACACTATAGAGATTACTGCACTTTCAAGAGAGAAAAGCAACTTGAAAATTGAGTCACTACTGAGTGCCCCCAGCACGCAGAGTTCCAAAGCACCCATGTCGCAGATTCAGGGCTGCATCGATGACCTGGTTGGCAGCGTGTGCCCGTCTCTTTAAACCAACGTTGTAAACTGAGTAATTCACTGTTTGCTCATTTTGCTTGACTTAGTTTTGGTTGAGGAATTATTTGGCTTTATAGCTTCCTGAGAGGTACAAGCACACCACGCTGCTACTTGGCTTTCTGTCTGCACACATTTAAGCTCCATGGAAGTGTGTGCGACATTCACACTGCGGCCGCAGAGGCATCGTGCTCTAGTTCCACAGAGCAATTCCAGTTGTCCCTAGTGCAGCTCAGGAAGGGAGAGAGAGCAGGGCGGGAGGCATTTTAAGGCAGTTCCCAGGGGCTCTAGCCTTCTCTCCTCTGAATGGCCTTTACATAGCTGTCATTTACTTTGTAGGTGTATTTCATAGGAAGAGCTTCTTTGTTTTATTTTCAAGAGAATAAAGATTAAAAAAAGGACACAATGTCAAAATAAGATAAGAGGGACTCAGCAGTGGTTGCTGTATTACACGCTGTTACTTTCAACCCAGTGTTGGAAATCACCAGATTATAGGCTGCAAAATTGATAAAAAATAGTTAACTGTTTCTTTCAATAAAACAGTAGGAATTAGTGGTGCAGTTATCTTAGCCATTTCATCTTAGCGATTTTATCTTCATTATCTATTTTATCTTTTTTTTTTTTTTTTTTGTCTTTTTCAGACAAGGTCTTGCTATGCAGTTCAAGCTGGCCTTGAGCTCATTTTTGTAGCCCAGGCTGGTCTCAAACATACATGGATCCTCCTACCTCAGCCTCCCAGTGCTGGGATTACAGGCGTGCGTCACCACGCCCGGCTTTCTCTATGTTATCTGAACTCTTTCCTTTCTTTCTCCTTCTCTCACCGGGTGCTCTTTCCTTTTGAATGGTTTCCCTCACGCCGTAGCTATGATACTCGGAGGTTCCTTTTGAACGGTCTCCTTCACGCCGTAGCTATGATGCTCAGAGGGAGGGCTTATTCACTCTTTCAGTGTCTTACGCTAGGCAGACTGTATGATATTTGCACGCACAGACTTAATTTATTTCACTTATGAATATGGACTCCAGCTGCATCCACTTACCTGTAAAAGCCTGCAGTTTATCTTTCTTTATAGCTGAGTAAGGAAGGCTCTGCTGCATAGAAGGACCACATCTTTTTCATCCATTCCTCAGTTGACGGGCAGTTGTGTTAAGATTTAGCTGTGAAAAATTGTGCTGCTATGAACATGGTGGGCATATTTCACTCTGGGATGAAGTTTTCAATTCTGAAAAAATACCCTGAAGGGGAGGAGCTGAGTCCGAAGGGCCCTCACACTGCAGCTTTTCTTTCAAGTGTGGAGCGCCGTCAGTAGGGCGGTTGAGACGGGCTATTGCGGTTGACAACCGAGTCTACGCAAACTTCTCGAGGGCGCGGTCACTTAGGAGCCCACCTTCTGGGCTCCTACGGCCCCGTGAGGGGGCCCCTCCCCTTCCAGGGTGGGAAGGTCATGCGTGGGGGCGGGCTGTGGCACCTCCTCGCGCCCATCACGGCTCGTGGGCTTTACTCTCGCTGATGGCTTTGCTAATTTAAAAGTAAACTCATTCACCTCATGCTTAATTTTCCTGCCCAATTATTGTATTCAGTTGCTTCCTACCTCTCAATATAAAAGCCTAAGGATATAATTAAGAAGCCATAACTTAAGATAGAAGTCTTAGGTTCTCATTAGCCCTACATCATGATGTGCCGTTTTCTTTTTTTTTTTTCCCCCCCGTTTTGGAGGAATAGAGGAGAAGTGAAATTTATTAGCACATAAAACTATAAAGTAAAATTAAAACTTGGTTCTAAGATTCACTGAAATGAATGGTTTTTATTAAGGAAATTATTTATTTATTAAGTGACCATTAAAGAATAAATAGGCAAGCCACAAACTCGGAGCAAATATTTGCTCTATCTACCTATCTATCTATCTATCATCTATCTCTAATGAAGGTTTTATGATTTTTAACTCAGAGCATTTGAAGAATTCCTAAAAATTAAAAAAAAGTTAGTTGACGTTCACAAAATTAGTTGACAAACATTCACAAAATTAGTTGACAAACAATAAAAATGGCCGAGGCTTTGGACATTTCCCGGCCGCCATATCTCGGCGTGGTCCAGGAGCTCTGCTAGGTCTCAGAACAGTGGTGGACGGAGAGCAAGCGAGGCCGCAAACCGAGAGCAGAGCAGCGGGCCAAAGGCTCGCTCGGTGCGGCCCAGCCGTCCGTTCACGTCGCTGTCCCAAAAGTGGCTGCTAGAGGAACTGCCATTTTTTTTTCTGGCAGATAAACAGTAGCCAAGATGTCCTTCCCCGTGTGTGGCAGGGCAGGAGCAGAGCACACACGCCCGGTGTGCGGACATGGCGCTTGGTGAACCGCACGGGGCACTGGAGGCCTTTAGGGAGCCCTCGTCTGTGGGGAGCAAGCGAGCAGCTCAGCGGACGTCGGGCTCTTGCAGAACGACCGGGCCACGTTCTGTTTCTATAGCACGGTATGCGAAGAATGTCAGTCTTCTCCATATACTTGCGCCAATGCGGTCTATTATCGCAACAACTGTAATTAAATTTTCACTACTCCAGTTGGTGAAAATTTCATTGAAATGTTTCCATTTTCTAATGGTTAATGGTGCTGAGAACCTGTTCATGTGCCTATTAGACATGCATATTTTTTCATGTGTTTAGTACAGGGTCTACAGGATCTCACTACACAGATCAGACTCATAGCGATCCTCCTGTTTTCAGCTTCCCACCAGGACATTCAGTCTCAGTCTCAGTCTCAGCATCCCCGAGGGTCAGGGTCAGTACTGCATGCCAGGGAAGGAACCCCAGTCCCTGCGCCTGCCTAAGTGGCCGCTTTAGTCTTCTGATCTATCTGCCCTGCCCTAACATGTACATTTAAAGTGAGACTTTTTTTTTTAAGGAGAAACTTTTTAAGTTTTTTAAAAAATGATTTATTTGTTTATTTATTTGATACAGGGTCTTATGTAGCTTAGACTCCTAGGGATCCTCCTGTCTCAGCCTCCCCAGAGCTGGGGTCACAGGTGTGTGCCACCATGCCCAGTTTCAGTGGCCAGCTCAGGATGTGGTCCTGGGGCTCAAACCCAAATCCTTGTACTTGTCAGGCAGATGCTTAGACTGCTGAGATATCTCACTAGCCCCTCAGCGGTAACTCTAAAGGAACTATTTTAAGCCAAAAGAGTTACTTCAGTTGTAGAGATTTTTAGTTTCTGACTTTTTTGGGAGATCAGAAAGGCCCTTCTTAGCTCAAGAAACAATTCCTGGCAGCCAGTGTCCTGGTCAATGAAGCAGTGGAAAAGCGTCTGTCTTGGTCATGGGAGTGAGAAAAAGTTGTGTGTGTCTTGGCACTTACAAAGTACAACTGCTTCATTTCCTCTCACATCAAGATAAAGTTGAGATTTTTTGCATTAAAATATAAAAATCATTGCTTTGGGAATCCATAAGTAAAACTTAAAGACAATTCAACAGTTTAATTGGATATCTAGAAGGGAAAAATAATGTAAGAAGTTAAAAAGCTGCACCAGATCATGATTTTGGAAAAAATAAAAAGCAATGTAGTATTTTTGTGGTATCTTTCTGTTGACCACAAGAAGTAAACTTCAATGTGACAAATTACAATTAAGTATCACTTAGGAAAATAACTGTTTTAATTATGTTGATTTGGAAAACTCAAGTTGATTGTGGTATTTTTATTATCTATAAATCTTTCACATATGAAGTAGGAAACTTTTCAAACATATTGAAAAGATATTTTCAATATCCAGAGATATTTGCAGCATTTAGTCAGTTTTCCCTTGATATTATATTTGTTGACACAGTTCAAAATTCTGTGTTTGGATCTTTATGTGCCTCAAGAGTTTTAGTTTTTCAATTATAAGAGCTTCTGGAGTGCTGAGTTAAATTTAAAAAAAAATGGCCTGGAATTTTGAGTCTCAAAAATAAATACATCTAGTATAAAATTACTCATTCATAAAAAATGTTCTTATAAACTAGGATTATAATGGAACTTTCTGAACCTGACAAAGGCATCTATGGAAAGCCTGCAGTTAATATTTTACATCGTGTTTGATTGTGGAGGGCCACCTGGAGGACTCCCCTGGCAGGAAGGGCAGTCATCTCCCTCATAGCTAAGCCTGGTCTTATTTCCATGGCCTGCTGTGTACAGAGCGGGCTGAGCTTTGTCTTTGCGTCCTCACTTGGCCTTACACATGCAGCTAGGCCTGGCTGAGGTGCTCCTGTGCTGTCTCTCTCAGCAGTGGGATAGGTCAGTGAAGCAAGTGTGAGCTGAGCCGAGTGACCACCATACTGTCTGCTGAGAAAGCCTCAAGAAGAGAGGCTCTGACTTCTCAGGGCTTGAAAATCATACATGAAAACTGAAGCACCAGACCCCAGAACACTAGATACTGCACCAATCCGTGGTATTCACATTACTCTTTCTGCATTTCTTTCTGTGCATTGCAGGCCCCAAGGACAGGGCCAGGGTGGCACGTGATGCCAGGATCGATCCTGATCCCTGCGCTTGCCTAAGCAGGTGCTTAGTCTCCTGAGCTATCTAGCCATCCCTTAAATTGCAGGTTTTATTATTTACTAAAAATTTCCCTCTTAGCCTTGACAGACAATGGAACACTTTATTAAGTCTGAAGTAGTCTGGTGACCAGTTAGGGTTAAATAGCTCTGCAGAGTCACCCAGCTACTGAAATCGGGAAAAATTCCAAGGAAAAACTATTGCCATCTGATTAAGATTCAAAGTTGATTAGTTAACAACTACAGGAATAGAAAATCTGCCAGTTGTACCAGGATGTCAAACCCGTTTTGCTAATGTACTATAAAAGAATGCTATTTAGTAGTTTAAGTGAAGTTAGCAATTTTCAACAGTGATTAAAAAATAATGATGGGGAATGGGAAAATATGTAAGTTTCTTAAACTAGTAAAACCTACCTAGACTTCTTAAGATTTCCTTTTAGAAAAAAAATATGTCAGATTTTATTTAATTGTAACTCATCAAAAATTGTTATATTTTGTAAGTGGCAATGCCAACACTAAAGATAGAATGCTATGAACAGAGTGGTGTCCTTTGCTAAGAGGATGGATAGGCTAGAATGATGGGAAGATGATCAATGGGAGAGAGCTAGTCTGTCTGTGACAAACCTTGGGAATAAGGTGCTAGGACTGTGATCTGTGAGTTGTTGTCTCAAGGTGAGTGAAGAAGGTGCCTGTTCATTCACAAATATGCTTCAAAGTTTGGATGAATAAAGCCCTGAACCATGTCATAAATATTCAACTGGGAACAGGCTGCACCAGCTTGTATCATGAGTGACTTTGGGTTTGCAGGCGTCAGATACATGGCTTTAGTTACTCACTTGGTTCTATCTAACAAGTGGCTCTTCAATTATGCAAACAGATCGCTACGAGTGTCATCTGCACAGTGAGACCCTGTAGACCCTGTACGAAATACATAAAGCATTTTAAAAAAGAATACAAATGTCATCTTTGCTTGTTTTGTAGTCAGACACACACAGGTTGTCATGTTCCATGTGGCTTTCATTCCAACGTTCACAATCATAAAATCTCATATGCTAAATATTTTGTTGGGTTTTTATTGTCTTGTGTTTCTTTCTTTTTAATTTTTTTTGTTTTTTTGTGGTACCAGGGATTGAATTCAGGATCCTATGCTTGCCCAGCAAGTGCTTATTCTACTGAGCTACCTGCCCAGCCCTGTCTCATGTTCCTAGCTACAAATTTTAGAAGAAAATCACATAAAACTAAGAAGAGAAAAGATGTAAAAATCACTTACAAATTAAACATCCCAATTTTTTTCTTGTAGGTTATAAGCTACTTATTTTAGGAGACACTGTGGTGTAAATCCCCCTTCCCTTAGTCCTTACGTCATGGTCTCACCGATGCACGGGAATTCTGAGCACACCCATGGCCTTGTGCTGGGGAGAACCAGGCTGACCCCTCTATTGCCCAGTAGACATGTCATCATTGGTCCAAGCCAATCATGGTCATCGGCCTCGAAAGCAACGGCCTTGGCTTGTGACGTAAACGGTTTGAAAGACCAGCGAGCCATGAAAAAGTCAACATGGCGGCCCTGTGCAGCCTTCTCTTTTCTGTGATACAGGGAGAAAGAGAACTGTGAGGTCCAAACCCACGCAATCAGCCAGGCCAGGCATTCTGATGCGAGTAGATTTATTGGGGGCATCAAGTAGGCTGTCTGTCTAGTAGACGAAGACAGCAGCGAACAAAGGGGAGCAGGAGGCTGTATAGGATCTTTCAGGGAGGGTGATCACCTGCTGGAACATCCAGGTAACAGGTTAAGGCGGTGCTACAGCAGCTGTGGGAAAGCTAATCTCGGCAGGGCTACCCAGCCTATGGGGAGCCTTCAATGTTTAGAAAGGAGAGTGTCCGTGGTGGCCTGTCCAGGTCAAAGTGGACCTGTTCTGTGGTTTTGGGTTTGGCTCTGCGTGGAGCCAAGCGGGACAGAGTTTGGGGGCAGGGTTCCCGGGAAGCTTTGAATTCTGACCTATCAAAAACTGTTTTCGTTTTTGAACGATTTTACACTCGTGTGAGCTGTACGTGCAGCTCAGGCCTTGTGCCATGCTGGAGGCGTGGTCGTCCAGCTGAGGAAGGGAGTATTTACCCTTAGACTAGTACAGCACGAAGTCAGAGTAACTTGGGTGCTTGGTGACATCACTCAGTTGCAGAACTAACTACATTGGAAGAGACCCATTTTTAGATCTTCACCTTCCCTAAGCACCCTAAAATTAGACTATCTTTGGGTCGCACATGATATTAAGAGGATGTGTTGCTGCTCTTTTCCTACCCATTTTGTTGTAGCTCTTAAAAAGAGCTCACAAAGAAAAGTTCTGTCGCTCAGCCATTCTAGGTCTTAGTAAGATTTCTTTCTTTTTTTGTAGTACTAGTGCTCTAACCCAGGGGCCCCAGGGGCCCCAGGGGCATGCTTCCATTGTGTTACATCCCAGCCTCCTTTTTATTTTTTATTTGAAGATGGAGTCCTGGTAATTTATCTAAGCAGGATTTGAACTTACTATCCTTCTGCCTCAGCCTCCCTCAGTTTTAGGATTATAGGCATGTACCACCATGCCCAGCCTAATTTTGCATTTTATGCTTAAAAACTGATTGCATTTTGTATAAAAACTTCATTAGAGCAGCTATTAAGAAAGGTAGTTCCAGGAAGAAAAAAATGTGGAAGACCATTTTCATTTTTTTTTAAATAAGACAATTGGCATAAACTTACATTAATCTTAAATTATTACTATTTAATGAGAATGTAACAGTTAAGAGTCAATATAATTTTCCAGGCACCATTGTGATGAAGATTTGAAATATTAGCTTAAGTGAGAAGATATGTACTTTTTCTTATTTACTTTATAGAATATACAGCCCAAAATGTTCAATTTTCAAATTTACTATGTAAATTATTCTGAAATTTTGTTATGCCCAAAGTATAAATCTATCCATTCCACCTATCTGTCTATCTGTCTGCCTATCTGTCTATCCATCCGCCCACCCGTCACCCACTTGCCCATCTATGCATCCATCCATCATATATGTATTTACTCTGGCATATCTTAAAGTGGGGATATCCTGACCACGTCTGGAGTTCTTACATTTTCACCTACATTAGCTCACTAGATACTGTGCCTTTGTTCACAATTTGCCATCTTCTAATGTTATTATCTTTTGTTGATTGTCATTTTCTTTCTCTTCTTCACTTTTCCAGATTTATCTTTCAGAAAATAAACGATGTAATATAGATGAGAAGTTAGGTTGGCAAAAGAGAAATGGGAGTGCCAAGCTAATCTTCTCTGGTGTATGTGCTGCCGAAGCGAGCACGGAAAAAGGATAAGTGAATTGTTTAGTTTACCCAGAGGCTGACAATCTCTTTTCTAATTTACGTTTTGAACTTAATCATCTAATGAGTAATGGGAACAATTTTCCACTTTGCTAAATGTGCTTGATCATTGTACTGTGAAAGCTCCATAGCATCTAACTTTGTGGGAAGTTATTAGCATAATTTCTGATGGCCAGTGAAACCCAGAAAGATTTTTAGTGTTTGTCCTTCAGATTTGTTTATCTTTTATTTTCACTACATTACACAAAGCAGACCTGTTCTTCTTCTTGTCTCTCTTAATAAATCAGCTTTGTTATATCACTGGTGAGATCATTTTCAAGCTATTAAAGGAATGAAGACAGAAATATGTAAATTGTCCTATTTTAGCTTCTTTTCTTTGAGTGTTACATCCTACCATTCTGCCAGAGAGGTATTGAAGTCCTGTTCCCCCCCGCCCCCCTCTCAGGGTGAATCTGGTAAAAGCCAGGACCCAGTGAGGGCCAAAGTAAAGCATAAGCACAAAGGGTATATGACATCTAACAAAAGACCCTCTCTTCACAAGCAGACCCTTCCTTATCCAGGTGAGAGGAAGTGGTAGAAGCCCCTTATCGTCCAAGTTGATCTGGAATGCAGAAGAAATGAGCACCGTCTTTCAAACGGCTTCACGGGGCGGAAGAGCTTGGTGGGAGCATTTCAGACATAGCTTACATTCTGCCCTCGAAGTTTCACAATGAAGTTGATGCCCTCTGTCAATTACTGCCCTCTCTTCACTGACAAGCTTGAGGCGTTGTAAGAACAAGATGCAGGGCAGAGAAAAAAAAAAAGACAGACCTGTCACACCGGTTGTGGAGTGGCTGGTCACAGGAAGTTAGGATCAGAAAGGGAAGAAACCCTGGTCAGGAAAGAACAAGGTGGAGAGCAGCATTCTTTCACACCAATGTTCCACCGTGCTCCTTCTTGTAGAGGACATACTTAATGAGGTTGTTTCTCTTTTTTTGTGTGAGATAAATTTTAAAGTGGTCTTCATGAAGGCTGAGGGTTTGCTACTTTTCTTCCTTTCACCATCTCCCTATCTTGTTTTTAGGCAATGCTTCCCTCTGATTCCCACCTGAACCTGATCCTAATCCCAGAAACACAAAGCCTGGATTCTCTGAGTCCATTACGTTCATTCTGTCTTTCCATGAGCTAAGGCTGTAAATCTCACAGTGAAACACGCATAAACACAAACTAGACGGGATTAGGCCACACTGTTTAGTTAATCTCAGTTTACAATACCCCTTCTCTCTGTCTGAAAGGCTGCCACAGAAATCCAGCAAATGTAATTTGCAAACCAAACGTGAGAACTCTCTGCACTATGGGTAGAGAGGGACAAATAGCTGCTTGCCTTGACAGGGGCTCTCTACTTGAGTAAACCTTGGGATGTTTTCCAGGGCCAAGGATCTCTGGTTAGTGCTGCAAACTATCATCATGAGGGAGAAGAGTGCAGCAGTTTTTCCTTCCAAAATTTTGGCAGCAGGAGTTCTAAGAATTGACAAGAAGAGGGAAAAGTACCTGGGAGTCTTTCTCTGAACTCCATGCTCCAACTCGCTTCTGTGACCCCATGTTTAGAAACTTTGGGGATCAAAAGACAAGAGTAGTGATAAGACTATCAGAAGAGTACTTTCATGAGAACCACTATAAAATTCCCCCACAAAAAAGAAGCATCCTTATGAAGTATGTTCCTCAGAAGAATGAGCATAGTGACATGTTTGACCCTCACTTCCTGGAAGGAGAGTTTTCTCTAGTGCATTCACATAACTAGATTTCCACTAGGCGATTACTGTGCAGCTGGGGATGAAACAGCTGAGTGGAGAAAAGTTCCCGCAGCCACCTAGGGTGCAAAGCCCACGAAGTTGGGGGACTGGGTTCTATCGAAAGCACCCACCCTCACCTCAGGTTGTGAGCACTGGGTCTCGTAGGGAAACACTTTGGCAGAAGCATCCGTGTGTACACAGTGGGTGACAGACACTCTCTTGGGTCCTGACTTTAGAAAGCAGATGCCCTAGGCCTTTCCCCACTGTGTTACTCAGGCCTGGGCTCTGCAGACCGCTCTTTAAATATCCTCCCAGGTCCTATTTGTTCTGGACAAAGTGAGATACCACCCCTGGGGCCCCAGACTTTGTTCCCTGAACTTTGAGTAACTTGAAGCTTTTTTTCCTTATGAATTTAGGACAGGGTCTACCGAGTGCACAGGGTGTATAGGGTCTTGCTATGTAGATCAGACTTGTAGTGATTCTCCTGTTTTCAGTCTCCCAAGAACTGGGGTTACAGGTGTGTGCCATCATGCCAGTCTCAATTATTGTCTCTGGGTGCCCCACGGGCATGGCTGGCATGGCACAGCAGGGATTGAACCTGGGTCGCTGTGCTCTGCCTAAGCAGGCACTTCAGTCCACTGAGCTATCTGGCCAGCCCAAAGGCAACCTTTTTTTTTTTTTTTTTTCCCCCCCTTGGTACTGGGGATTGAACTCAGGACCCTGGGCTTGCCAGGCAGGCACTTATTTTACTGAGCCAGCTCTTATCTTCCCAGCCACTTGGTGCTTCTAGAGTTCCAATATGTTGCGTTCTTCTAGAGCTCCATAAGTTTCTGTTTAAGTGCTAGTGCTATAAGTTTAGTTGGTCAGAGAATAAAACTTTATCTTAGTGGAAGTGGGTTGCCATAGATACGTACAGGTCACTCTGCTATAAACCAAAGGGAAATTGAAATCCATCAGGAGCAGGTGTGCTTGCAGGGAGGAGGGGCTGTTTGGCTACTCAAGACGACCTCTTTGGGCTCTAGTGTCCAACAGACACATGACGACATGACATCCCCTGCACTTATTGCTTAGCTACTTCTCATCTAGGCAGTGGTAGGTTTTTTTTTTAGTAAAATAAGATTTTGAAAAAGAATTTCAGACGTCAAAAAACAAAACAAAACAGCATCCTATTTTTATCTGTATTGCTTATTGCCTGTTAAGAATTCACTAATGAGCAAAACATAGTGATAAAACATCACTCTTCAGTGTTCAAAGCTCCATCCTAACTTAATGTAGATTTATTAAGGGAAACTCATCACTAGCCTGTCCCGATTTTTGCTTTTTTTGGACAAGTTGTGGTTCTCTTTGCTGAGGCAGTGGTTTTTAGATAATGATGTGAACATGTATTCCTGAAGCATTTCAGGCAGGGAGTGTTTAGAGACCGTGGAGATCTGTCTCGTAACATGATTTTAAATGTAAACTCAAGTAATAATCCAAGATGGACTGCTTGCTAATATCATGTTCCATAAGAAATCTTGGCATCTTTCACAAATGATATGTTTATTGATTCCATCTCCTTAGTAACCACTTGGTCCATGGGCTCATGCTCCTCTGTATCGGGGATAGCTAGGACAGTTTTCATCATGACATTTTTGAATATTGGCCATTGATTTTAAGTAATGAAGGTTACATTTGCAAGTTGCTTCTAGTAAGAAAAGCCATCCTAGCAAAGACAAAATTTGACACAGATTTCTTTCTAAACATACTCTGGACAAATTGTTTTCTTTAGATAAAACAAAGGTGTGAAAGTTGGCAGCTGAAAGGACTGCAGTCTTTCCCTTGCATGCTCTGAGCCGTGCCTGTTCTTTCCCCTGTCCCTCGTGAGGGACACTGCCTTCCAAGAACTGGGCTGTGTTTCTGCGTATGTCCTTCCCTGTGGATTGGTTCTGATCTTCTGAATTATACAGCAGACCCAGGAAATTATAGGCTAAGCCCACTGTGTTGGTTTTGTGTGCACGACATTTCCCAGAGCTGTCTACCTTTCTCCACCTCTCTTCAGGGATTTGGCCTGAATAGTTGCTTTAGTTCCTTACCGTGGTTTATAGTTGGTTTTTCTCTTTTTATTTTTATTCCTTTTCTCTGCCCTTCTTTTACAATTTCCCCTATATTCTCTTTACTTTTATTTGTCCCCTAACTTATTTGTCCACGCCTTCCTTCTCATCATTTTCGCTTATGTTTTCTACTCACACAATTCTTTGACTTCTTTTTGACTTTGATAGCTGAAGTAAGTCCAATTCAAACCACTTTCCCTTTCTGCATGAAATTGTATGGAATGCACTCGTGGAAACTTCCAGCCAGTCCAACAGGCCTCACTCCTGCTGCAGTAGATTGTTAAGTAGTCTGACAGCTCTCCGGCAGCCCCACCACACCATTTTATACCAGACAGCAACAGTCTCACTTGTGTATGTTTCTTTGTGTTCTCCAGAATGCAGTGCAGATAAGCAGCCCTGTAGTTCAGTGAATTCTTGGTAAGTTAATATTATTCCAGCAGGTTACCAGACAAAAAGTGAGCTAACCCAAAGCCCTTGGTAGCCTTGGTCTCTGTCTGACACAGTGTCTGGGATGAAGTAGGTGTTTGATAGAAGTTGCTTAATACTAACAAAGATCTCATTAATAAACTAGTAAAAGGCCAGTGTTAGGGGAAAAGGTGGAAGATTTAATACATTGCTGCCCATATGACCATATTTTCCAGTTTGTCTTAGAGGAAAACTTGTATTCGGGACTAAGCTGGTTTCTTCTCAGAGGCTTCTAGGCTCACGGGCCAGTCAGAATTTCTCTCGGTTTCTACTGTTTGCGTGTGCCTCACCCAGGGTTTAAATCAGCATTTCTTCTGACTACCTATCTACATTTATTTCTACTTTTCCCTGTGGCCAAGACCACAAAAGCTTTGGCTTGAAGCAAGTATACATTTCCATGGAAACCAAACCAAAAGCAATAGGAAAGGAAGGTACCGAACACAGAATGTCTTCCAGCTGCCAAATTTCAGCATACTGCCAGACTCTTTCAGTTCTGTCTTGAGTTCTTTAGCTTGGTGTCAGCACATAGGCCATCACTTCTGAAGATTAGAGAAACCTTAAAAACTGAAGCACTCCACGTTTGTTGAGTCCAACCTCATGCTTATAAACACACACAAATTTATGGGGTTGGGAAAAACAGCATTAGTGTTTCAAGTTTGTGTTTCATGGTGTTTTTCATGAAAGTCATGTTTCTGGGTTAAGCATGCTGTAAATTTGAACTGTTTGCTAATAGACGAAGGCATGACTTCTTTGTAGAATTAGAGTGACTTTTCCCTCTTATGAAGTTCATGGAGGGTGTGATGGATTGTGGTGGGAAGTGACACGTGGGTGTATCCGCAGTTGGGTTACAAGATGCTGCCCATCTTTGGCAAGCACACAGATTTTTAAGACATAAGCTGGTGTGACTAACAACTGGCTGCGCACAGCCCAGTGATGACAGTGGCTAGCTCACGGCCAGCTCCTGGTCAGCAGGAAGCCAGCAATGTGTCCTGTGCAGAGCCCTGAAAAGCTTCATGGTCCTGGCCTCAGAAGGCCTCGTGCTGGCTTCATGTAGTGTTGCTGCCATCTTGACACCTTTGATCATTCTGAATGAGGCACCCCACTCTCAAGGTGGCCTTGCAAATCACCTACCTGTATTGCATGGAACTGTCACCCACACCATCTTCAGGTTTCAGGAAGACACCCTGAACTTTCTCTGCTCACTTGAAGAGTGCAAGAGAGATTTAAAAAGGATGAGCAGTAACAGGAAGAAAGCTGCACCTTTCTGTCCAAAGACCCCCAAGTCTGTCCTCATTACTTCAAGCTAGGTTCATCACCGCTGATTCAGTATGATCCTTTTCTGAGACAGCGAAAAGCAACTTGTGCTGTGACAGGTAAAGAGAACCTCGAAACCAATGTGTGTGTGTGTCTCGGAGGCCTTGTAGCATGTGCTTCTGTTCACATACCCGTGCTGAGGGCAGAGTGGGCGGAGCTGTGTATCACCAAGTGGTCCATATACCGCAGAATAGTTCTGTAATACTATAGTACTGCTTAGAAAAAAATAGGGATCTTGATGTCCATCTATATGTGGTAAATTAACTCCTCTATTTGATGTACTATCAGGATGTTTAAAGTGTCATTGTAGGTATATACTAGTGAATTATTTTATTTTATTTGTGTTTTGTGCAGGTCCTCATTACACAGCTTGAACTCATAGTGATCTTCCTATTTTCAGCTTCCCCAGTACTAGGGTTAAAGGCATGTGCTTAATCTGCTGAACTCTCTCGCTGGCCCTTCTACTAGTGAATATTTAAAATATTGCAATGCACTTTATATAGTAAGATATATGTATATATATGCTATATATATTTATATATATAAGCTATATATATATTAGCTTACAAAGTTGTCCAACACATTATAGTAATAGTGGTGGAGTAATAAGTAACTTTCTAGGCTGTCAACATGTTCCAGTTTGTTACTACCATGAATTTATTTATTTATTTATTTTGTCCTATGTGGAGTTGTTTATTGGTATAGACAGACTCATGTGCACTGCTCAGATTCATAGACTGGCTTGGGGCACAGAGTAGCCACAGCGTGGCTGCACAGCTGTGGCAAGAACCCCAGGTGTCTGCCACAACATGTGCCAATGGCAAAGGACACTTCCAAAAGGGCTATCACGTGGGATGGACAACAAACTTGGACACAGGTAGGGCTTGTGAACCAGGCTGTAAGGAAGGGGTGTCCATAGGACATTCTAGGTGGGGCCCATCCAGGGCTCCCACTCCTCCTGAGAATTGCTCTGTTTGAAGGTGGATACGAGAATGTGCTGTAGCTAGGGCATAAGCTGGTAGAGGAGGCAGGATGGCACTGATATTGGGAGAGAGAACAGAGCCACAGGCAGAGACAAGAGTCAGGCAGGTAGAGGGAAGGGCAGGCGAGGTTGCTACTTCTAGTTAATGAAGGTGTAAACCATGGTAGGTTCCCTTGGTTCTTCTCTGAAGACTCTGAGGCAGCCAGAGATCAGGAGTCAGAAGTCCCTTTCCTAAAGCCAGCTGGAGCTGGAGGGATTTACTAGCTGTAACTGAAAGAAGCCTGGGAAATATTTGGTGAATATTGCTTTATGACAGTAAAACAGAATGTCTCTCTGAGGCTGCGCAATGTCTTGGCTAAGCAGTAGTCGGGGTGTATAAACTCAGTTTGTAAAGCTGAATAAAATATTATAAAGGTATTATAAATATTAATATTTAATAATATCTTATTCACTGTAATAAAGATAAGTTATTACAGAGAACAGCTGAAATATGTCTTTGTTTGCCAGCAAGTGCATTATAATAGCAGGTGATAAACACGGGGCTAAAAAGTAGAGTGCAATAATTATAGCTGTTGTCACAACATATTTGGCTAAATATGAACACTTTGAAGATAAGAGGCATGGGGGACATTAAGTTTAAAACTAATGATGTTTATTAAATACATAGGAAAAGAAAGCTGTCAACCCCAATAGTAAATGAGAACAGGCCACTTAATATTGAAAATAGAAAAAGAAAAGCATCTTAAGCTAATTATAATATAAACAAAGGGCTGTTGGTGAATAATGACTTGTCCACAGAGAAGGGAAATCTTATTGAGTATAAATCATGTGTCACAACAATAATTAATAGTGTACCCAGTGATCTCAGTGAGGAGATTTTGCCATGAGAGGTGGTCCCTGTTGGCAGCAGTTTTCTCAGCTACCTTGAAGGCCTCTGAAACCCACAAGCTGCCCTCTTGACCTGGCCAGGCGTTCTCAGCTACCTTCCTGAGGAAGACTTTTTCCTTCCACATACTCCACTCTGGTGAAAATATCAACAGGGAAAGAACACTTATTGATAGTCACAAACATGGAAATTTTAAAAACATGGATGCCAGTCAATTCACGTTGGTTTTTAGTGAATTAAAATGGAACAGTCATATGAAAGCCAAAGGCTAGATAACATAAGAAATGATAGATTGGCTTTGCAGCTTCCAGAGAAGCCCACAGGGATGACAAAGGGAGAGAAAAGTACTCAGGGCAGAGGAGAGCAAGCAAGTGGCCAGGGCACTGAAAATTATGAGCTACGAGGAGTGGTCTCTATCTGCACGCTCGCTGCATGCGCAGGGAAAGCTGGTAAGGAGTCTTCACAGATGAGTACTTAACAGATGAGACCTAGATTCAGCAGAAATGACTCGAAGGCGTGCAGCTGCTAGGCAGGGGTGGCTGAGCTTGAACCTACTGTTGCCTGCTTCCAAACCCTGCGGATGGACATCCCAGTGCTTCACAGAATGAACAGGAAAAGCTACTCAGTGATTATGTGTCCCTGAAGGATTGCTTGGGGCAGACGAAGACAGATAATATCCAGTGCAGTTTAAATATTTTCATCAGTAATGGCGACAATGTACTTGTCCTAGTGTGGTAGAATAATAATAGTGCATGGTCAACTAATGTTTACAGCCCCTTTGATGAGTTACACAAGGATTGTTCAGAAAGTTTTGGCACATCAAAGAAAAAAGTCTTCAGCCTTTGCAAATCATCTGCTCTGGGCACATTAGTAATTCTACAGAGTGACTCATTAGTATACATTACCATGGCCCCTTGGAGGTCTTCTGAAAGTATGATTCATGAGAATCATTCCTGAAGACCAAGAGCAGCTTTCTCTGGCTTTTCTACTCTCCCCTAAAATATTAATGAAATAAGGAGTAGACAGCTATACTTTTTTTATGTGTGTGGGACCGGGGTTCGAACTCATGACCTTGCACTTGCCAGGCAGGCACTTGTGCCTTGGAGCTATCTCCCTGGCCCCTATACTTTCATTGCATCAATGATTTTTTTCTTTCATACTGCAGATCAAACTTGGAACCCTGCACTCTCCAGGCAGGCACTCATTCCGCTGAGCAATCTCCCCATCCCTAAAGGAAGGCTGGAATTTTTTTTTTTTTTTTCAGTTGTTGTTACTGGGGACTGAACTCCAGACTTTGCGCTGGACTGGCAGACACATGTGCCACTGTCTCAGTGACTTTTCTCTCATTGCTGGGACAAATTACCCAACACCCAAAAATAAGGAAGGAGAGGTGTGTTTAGGTCACAGTTAGTGGAGTTTTCAGTCCGTTCTCAGCTGGTTCCATGACAGAGTGGTGCATGGCAGAGGGCAGCAGTGCATCGTGGAGGCAAAGAGCGAAAGGCAAAGACAAAAGCAAGAGGGAGGAGCAGCGGCCGCAGTGGCCGCAGCGGCCGCAGTGGCCGCAGCGGCCGCAGTGGCCGCAGTGGCCGCAGTGGCAGAGGCAAGCCTCTCTCCTCTTTATCTGCTCAGGCTGGGGATAGTACTAACACCCCTAATCCCAGTAGCACTCATACTCATAATCCCAGCCTTGAATTATGAATTAATCATAAACTCTAGAACCACGTTTAATGGTCCCATGAGGCTTTGGGGCAGGCAAATATACATAAACCATAACACACTGAGTTCTCTTCACTGGTCTTATATTGATAATTTGCTGCATAAAACCTCATCACCAATTTTAATCTTATGGAACAGATTTCATAGCTGAAGAAAGTCCATAATGCTGCGAGGTTCTGGAGTCCTTAGTCAGCCACTCGCTAGGTGAGTGGTTTTGGCACAGGCAGTATTGTTCATATCACCACTGATTTTACTAGGTCATTTCTTTTATTGTACCTATTGCCATGTAGAGTCTACTGGTTCTAAAGCATTTAAATTTCCTCGGGCTGTAGCTTTTATGAGATTGTAAAGCCTGAAACAGAAATTATTTCAAATACTTGAGTGCATTATGATTAAGTTTACTGCACTTTCAATTATCAAGATAATAAAAAATAACAGGGCTTCCACTGCGTCAAACAAAGACACCTCTGCCCCATCACGGATGTGGAATTCTTCATGGTTATTTCCGAGGCTCTGTGTTTTTCTCACCTTGTATGTTATCACTGCACCATCTCAGCTTCTCAGAGATGCACTGTAAACAGAAGCTGGCCCTGGACTGGGCTCCCCATGGTGTACACATGCTATCTCTCTTTCCCTTTTGAGGAAGTCACCCTGGTGAATGGGATGGGATTTCATTGCCAGGATTGGTTCCATTAAAGATGAAAGAGCTCCATAGATATGATTTAGGCCCCTAATACTTTGGCCTTTCATCAATCAACAGAGAGATTATCCTGATTGGGCCAAACCAAATCAGGTAAACCCTTTAAAGAGAGTTTAGAGGTCTGACATCAGAGGGAGTTTAAGTTAGAGACATCAGAAGCTCTTTTTTGATCTTGCAGATGTAAACTCCATATTTTTAGGAAGCATCACAGAGCAGGAAATGATGGCAGCCTCCAGGGGCTGCGGACATCAGACCCGTGCTCCCAAGGAGCTAATCCTGCAAACCACCAGTGAGCCTGGAAGGGGACCCTGATGAGATCGTGGTACTGGCCAAGGTTTTGATTGTGGCGATTTCAAACCCTGGGCAGGAGATCCGATGTGTCCCTGTCTGGGCTCAAGACCCAGGGAAGTTGACATAATAGATGGGTGTCATGTTAAGTGGCTAAAATTTATGGTGGTTGGTGGTGCAGCCATAGGAAACTAGTACAACCTGAGCTCAATTATCACCAGATGACTCATAAATTTATGTCTTCACAAGACCTTCTCTTACATATTCAACTTTTATTTGGCTTCTTTTGGTTGTCTTAAAATGACCTCCCTTTCACTGTGTTCAAAGCCATGTTTATACTCTCAAGGTAAGCTCGTTTTATGTCATCTGTTATCCCTTAAGCTGGGAAATAAAAAACCTAGGAGTCATGTGATACCTTATGTCACCTGAGCACTTATACTAAACCCACTACAAGTTCTACTCCCTTTCCTCCTTCGTAGGTCTCTCAGGCTGGCTCACTCCACATCTCTCTCTGTCTTCCTCAGGCATGGTTTTCCCAGCATGCCAAGGCTGGGGACTTACAGGGGATACTCATGAGCCTGTAGCTGAGCTTTCTCATCAGCTTAAGGTCAATGAGGCGGCAGTGTTCATGGGAAGTTTTGAGATAGACACCATCAGAGAAAGTGCCTGTCATATCGGAGAAGCCCAAGCTGGCAGCCTAGCTGTGGAGGCCATTGGTTTTTCTGGGGGCATCTAATTCAGTAATGGTGCAAAATCAGAACAGAGAGTTAAGTCGTGCTTGTGGATTTCCATCTTTAAAGGGCACTGGGCAACTACGGAATAGTTTAAAGAAGAAAAGCTTGTATCTTAACAAGATGACTCTGAGTATGAAAAAAAGTGACTGCATTGTGAAACACATCCCTGGTGCTTTTCAGGAGGAAGGCCAGGAGGTCTCCAGTGGAGAAGTCTTGGAACATGGTTTATGAGATCTCTTTGGTGTGCTTCTCTGGCACTGCTGCTTTGACCTTTCTAGAAATCCTATCAGTTACTTCATACTTTAAGATATATTTCTTTGTTATTTACACTAGATTGGGTAGCTGAATGTATTTTTTAAATACCAACTAATCCATCCTTTTGTATGTGAATTCCACTATTGTTGTTACCACGATCCTATTACAAGCTGTCATTAGCTATTATAGACACTCTAGAAAGTGCTTCTTAGCTGGTTAACCTCTGGATCCACTGTGTATGCTCATAACCCTTGTCATCCACTAGCTATTCTTCAGCCTGAATAATTCTTTTAAACTTGTGAACCTCACATAAAATACTCAGTAGCCTTAGATAAAGACCAGTCTTTCCTAGCAGCAAAAGCCTGGCTGACTTATCTGGCAGAGTAATCTTGGATGGCTTTTCTCTGTAGTCACCATTGAGACCTTCAGCTGGAGGCTTTTAGGCTCTAGTCTTGCCTGGTCTGAATACTGTGTACATTATGCCCATAGATCTTTGCACACATTCCTGGATTCAGCAGAGATTCTTTCTCCTCAATTATCTCTAACAGATAGATTCCTGACCTCAAGATCAAAGAGGCATCAAAACTTCTTAAGAAAGATTTTGCTACCTTTCCTGGCTTGGCCAATCATCTGTTACACACTCCCTTTATCAGCATTCCTTTGGAATTCTGCTTTATAGAATTCTGCTTTTCTGGAATCGTTTTACTGACTGCCTTTCCTACCATATGGCTAATCCCAAGCAGACAGGTGCTGTTTGTTTCTGTTCCCATTCTATTTCCTCCACTCAATACAGCGTCTGTTGAAGTTGGTACTCCATCAATGTATCCTGAATACTGATGAACCATCTATGATGGTCCAGGGATTCTTCTAAGTGATTTAGGAACATCGCCACCATACTTTTCTCACAAAAATAATGGGAAGGTAGGTGGAATTGTTCTTTCAATCAGGATAAAATAAAGTGTGTGGTGATAATAGTCCCCTAAATTCAGTGGCTTGAAATGACTTTGGCTGGGGTTTGTGGGTTGGTCATACTTCATATACAAAACAGACTGGCAGGTGGAAAGCTTTGTTGTTGACACTTTATTATAGCTCAGGTGGGAGGACACACCCGGCATACTTCTATAGCTGGTTGGCAGGGCAGACGGGGCAGACTGGCCACATCTCCCAACTCAAGGTCAGAGATGCTGAGTCATGTGAGGCCCCTGTCAGGAAGAGAACCGGAAACACTTGTGATCAGATAAGACAAGTTGGCCTGTTGCATTTACGATTCTTATTTATCAGTCAGTAACAGGCACGGAGAGAAGGCAGCAGTCATAGAGCAAGAGAACTTGCTTGAAAATGGAGGGGCATGGATTTGGGTTTGCAAACTCTGTCTGTCCATCACACTCTGCCTAGAGGTCCATGAAAGCTCACTGGGACCTAAACGTTCCCCTTTGTAGGATCTAAGGGTGCGCCATGAGTCTGGCACTGGTCTTGCTCCCGAAGGAGAAGTTGGAAGCTCACTGTTCCTCTAGCGGGGGGTTTCACTCCGTGAAGAAGACAGAAATGAAGCTAAACCTTCCAGAGGCCCACAGCCTGGTCATAAGCCCCAGTGCCAGCAGTTTCTGCTGCTGGGGCTTTTGGAAGAGTCCATTTCTAGCTATGCCTACAGAAGTGAACATTGTAGGAGACGGATGATTTTGTCAAGCGTGCATAGCCAAGATCAGTTTGAGACAAAGCTGATCTTATTAAATGTTTTCTGATACTTCTTGCTGATGTTTCGAGTGGGTCAATTATGTTTTCTAGTTTTCAGTCACAAAAATGTTTCCCTTCGTATTCTCATTGAGTGAATTTGAGAACATGATGAATACTGAACTTAGTTGACTTGAGCTCTTATGAAAAAAATTTAAAAGTAATATTTATGGGAGAATAAATGTTTGCTTATTTATTTATGTTAAAGGATAGGTCACAAATAGGGAGAGTGTGAAGTTTGGGTATATTGTTTTTATCATCATGCACCGATTTGGACAATTTCAGTACGTTTATAATTTTGACCGATGACTAATTTTTCTAAAGAACAGAAAATTATCTTTTTTAAGTATGAAATTTTAGGTAGGAAATTACACAAGCCTTAGTCAATGCTGTCTCATATGTAAGGATATGATTTTCTACATATTCAGTAAACGTATTTGAAGCACAAACACTTAATCAAAACAGGCATGTTAGCTGCTAACAATGGCTTCCATGCTCATATTAAAATTTCTTCATATTTCCTTTAATAACAAATAAGACGGATCATAATAATTCTTACATGGGAAGCATATGAAGTGAATTTGTGCCCTTAATAGGGATGCAAATATTACAGGAAGTAAATAATACCATTTGGGACATTTTCACTAAAGCTAGAAAAATAGTTGAAAAAATTCTAATAAAACAATATCAATCCAATTGTGGATACGTGTGTTTGTTGCAAAACTAACTTCTTTTAGCTCTAGAATGACAAGCACATGCTTGCTGGATGAGTTCCTAAGACTGTCATTTATTTTCTATCAAGTACTCACTGTTAGGTAAATGCTACCATAAGGAGCTTTACCTTATGCTCAGAGGACTGAGGGTGCCCTGCGACGGAAGCAGACTTCAGTGTTTGCATCGTGAGAAAGCAGGTGAACGTGCCTCTCCACCTTGGAGAACCGAGGGGAGGAGCACTCACACAGAGGAGGTTGTCCTTGCTGAGCAGCACTGCCAGGGCCTGTGTCTCCAGAATTCTGCAGTTGGAGGCCAGTTTCATAGCTACACACAGGAAGAGACGTCTACCAAACCAGTCAGCCTGAGAGAGAGAAGTACTGTATCCAAATGATAATCTTTCCTCACCATAAAACCCAAATTGGGACATTCTTACCTCTCTTGACAGAAAATTCGCCTACTTAGCCTTTTCAGAAAATTGCATTAAAAGCCATTGATCTGGAAGAAAACTTAATGCCATCTCCCCTAATATGAATGACACTGCTTCCTAAACTCTGAGATGACCCCGGCAGATGGTGTCTGTGATGTGCTTTTGTTTTGTTACCTAGTTGTGCTAGCCTCCCTCTGTCTTAGTTCAACAAGGTCTTGCGACTTACCTGTGCTCACCGGCCCACATGTCTGACTCTTGCCTCTCTCTTGTCGGCCCATCTCTGTCACTTCCGTCACCTCTCCTGTCATATTGTGCTATTCCTGCAAAGCCCTCCTGGAGAGGAGACCACTTCTTGCTAAGCAGTCCTGGGGAAGGCAGAAAGTAGGTAAGGGAGAAGGCAGTGGGCAGTTGTGTATCCTGTTGTAGAGGTACACGAGAGCTGTGCACCAACAGAGGATGTAGGGGCATAGGAGAAGCGAGGGGTAGGTTTTGCCATGTGTGGTTTCTCTCCGGATCTTTTTTTTTTTTTTTTTTTTGAGTTCACTTCTGGCTCCTTGGTCAATCTGCACTTCATTACCTGCTCTGCGTCTATTCCCCAGATAGCCAGCGATGTGGCGGGTCCTCCTCTGCTGATCCATTTCAAATGCCTGCTGGACCAGAACGATTGCGTATCTGGGGGATTTTCACCTGGCAGCCAGGGTGCCAAGGGCAGCCTTGGTAGTTTTCAGTGACTCTGATCTGAGGCTCATTAGTGGCTGCAGGACTCCGGGATGTATCAGGAACAGACTGAACCAGCTTTGTGCTCTCTGCCAACATAAGCATCCATGGCAGGAATCGTGTCAATAAAAGCTCCCCAGATGAAGCCATCGAGCGAGGCACTTAGGCACGATTATAAACATTTTGCCCCTGGTAACTCTCCTCTATCAAGTCTCCTCCCAGCCCGATAAGCACTGCCTCTTTAGGGGTCATTAATTCCGCTGGAAATTTAAACAGCTGTCACGCGTGAGCCTCTTCAGGTGCCCATGTGGGAGAGATTAGCCATGTTTATAAGCCACTCTGTTCATTAAGCGCCTGCCCATGTGGAACCCTCCCCAGGCCGTGAGGCAGACTGCAGATCTCCTACAGATAATTGGGGGCTGCTGCGAATTACACAGAGGTCTGCTGGCCCCGAGGATGGGGTGGCCTTATTAATATCAGCTGGCTGGTGTGCCCCATTTTTAATGATTTCTAGTAAATCCAGGCATGCCTCGGAGCTCTGTGAAGATTTGGGCGCTGACGGTCGAAAAGCTTGCCTGCTCTTGGGTTTCCTGCAGTTGTCCTCAACTTCTTTCCTCAACGAATGCTCGAAAATAAGGTTCAACGCTTGGTGTGCTGTAATTCTTCCATGGCTAGTCTCTGAGCTCAAGTTACCTGCAAGCGCTTAATGCTCACTAAATTTTCCGGTGGATTTAACGGCTGTGGCAGTGGGAAAAGATTCTCCATGAAGATGTGCAGCTTCAGATACAGGAAGCGCGTTTCGGCGGTACTTTTGAAATCAAGATGTGCGTGTTCTAAGTATCTCTTCTAATGAAATTTGGTGCCTTTCCATGTTCTCTCTCTCTCTCTCTCTCTCTCTCTCTCTCTCGGAACTAGGGATTGAACTCAGGCCTTTGTGCTGCCCAGGCCAGCACTTATTCTAGTGAGCTATGTCCCCAGCCCTCCATCTTCTCTGATGTTACTAAGTTTGAGAAGACCAATGAAAGTATTATACTTTAACAATTCAAACAATCTCAAAATTTGTTGAAAAATCTATGTTTGGCATAGTTTTAAAACAGTCTGGACAATTGATTCTCCAACCTCATTGGCATACAGATAAAGGAAAGTTATAAGATAAATTTTAAAATAGAAGGTACATTTATATTATTATTAATAATAAAATACAATGAGTAGAAATAGTTCCAAAGATCCTTTTCAGAAAGCTATCTAAACTGTAGGATTCAATGTTGGCAATTTTCACCTTATCCAACAGATTTTATGTGTGTGTGTGTGTATATATATATATATATATATATATATATATATATAAAATTGTAAAGAGAATAAAAAGATTAAAAACCCAATAAAAATAATAAAAGATTAAAACCCATTAAAAATGATACAGAATTTCAGAGCAAGATGATAGGAAATTAACAATGACTGTTATGTTGCATATTGTTATCTTCAAGGTAGTTGTCCTGTTTACTGGATGTAGACTGCAAAATTGATCAAACAAGCATTAACTGTTTCTTTAAATAAACCAATTGAAATTAGTAGGGCAATTATGTTAGCTATCCTTTGTGTATATATATTTTCCCCTTTTTTATTTCTATTTTTTCCTTCTTTATCTCATCTTAGTTATTCTTTCCCTTGGAGCATTTTCTTAAAATGTCTTCTTGGGCGGCTGGCAAGAGAGCGCAGCAGACTAAAGTGCCTGCTTAGGGAAGCTTATGTGAACACAAGGATAGCAGTTCAATCCTCAGTACCACGTGCTGCACCAACCCCGCCCCCAGGGTGCCCTAAACTGGCCACAGAGTCCGGGCACAGTGGTGCGCTTATGGTATCAGCGCGGGGGAGGCTGAAAACAGGAGGATCACTATGAGTCTGAGCTGCATAATGAGAACCTGTAACGATCAAATACACTAGAACAAACAAAGAAACAGAAAACAACAACATCTTCTTGGGAGTTATTGTAATCACTGGAAAATGCTAGCCAATTTTGCACATCTGAAAGAAATATATCCTTCCCTTAAAGACTATTTTAAAACCTGGCCATGAAAATCTCTGGAATACAGAAGGTTGTCCTGTTCATTTCTCACTTTAATCAACATGTTCTTGAAGTTCTACGTTCTCTTCGAGCTTACAGCTGTGTGAATCTTGTGCTGCTCCAGCCGGCTGGCGAGCCCCTCCGGCTGCCCCTTCTCTGCAGCCATCCACAGCGGATGCGCAGCCAGCCCACAAGTTCCAGGTCTGCACGGTGAGCCTCCATGGAGCCGCTAGCCCAGGCAGCGGCTCCCTCAGGGGTCAAGTTAGATGGTCTGTAACCGTTGCTTCCCGAAGGAACTTTTATGTATTGAGAATCTATAGCTTTGCTGCTTTGACTTTAATGATTGATACAAAAAAAAAAATCTTTTTATGTTTCATGTACACAGGGTTTGCCAGACACCAAGGTGAGGCAGGAGAAAGGGCCACTGTGTGTCCCCAGTTGACACCAAGTCTCCCATGTTTTGTAGAGATTTGGTGCACATTTTGCCAGATCTTCAGTGATTTTTTTCTTTCATTGTATATATTTGTATACTGATTACATATATTTTATATATTTCTCTCTCTGGGAAAGAGGGCACAAAACTGTATTTCTTTTTAAAAAAGTCGTAAACTATGAAGATGCTTCATTGTTTCAGTGGAAGAGCCCCAAGCCAAATAAAAAGGACCATACTAAAAGCAGTGATGTTTTTGAAATCTTCTCCAAATCTCTTTCTTGATATGGAAATGCTTTGCCCTTTGTAAATATATCGATTTATATATATTATGTCAGACAACTTTGCTAGGAAGTGCTGTTTCCCTAGTCATGCATGGCCCTCAAGTATTAACGAAGGAGCTGCAGAGGTGGCTCCTACATGTGGAACATCATCAGATTTCGGGATGTGTTAGAAATTGCTGGCGCGAGAACAGCGTAGCAATGCTCATATCTTCACTGTACTTTTCATGCCTCCAGTAACATTGCCTCATTTCATGTAATCCTGAGTCAATATAATTTTGAATTTCACTAACAAATCTTGTGGTGGCCCATTGTTAAAAACAGTGCAGGTAAACCCAGGTTTCAAATAGTGTTCTCAATCATTTTCAAGTTTTCAGATGGGAATCTTTTTATGCATGGCTAGATGGTCTGTTTTCTTTTTCTTTCTTTCTAAACCATATAATGTGGCTGGTAAACACTTTATAATATGAACTAAAACTTTCCTTTTGCCATTTTCCCGGTGCCGAAGCACTGCGCCTGTCCAAGCCTTGGGGCTACTCTCAGGAAAAGTTATAATCATCTTGATATTTTGGGAGAGTGATTTCATTTGCAGACAGGCCATCAGTCAGTGCCTTGAACAGGACCCACGGACTCTACAGTGTGTTAGGCTGTGCCGGTTGTATTTGGAAGTGAGCCTCTCTCTTACCTTAGGGGACCTTGCTTATAGCACGGGGCAGAGGGCACTGCTGTGCAGAACAGGGGCACACAATCAAGCTCTGTGACTTTCTTACAACTCAGTGCAGCCCCCAGCCCCCACACCATGGCATGGTCCCTTTCATTAGCACCGTTGGAGCAGCTCTTTCTGAGAGTAGAGAAAGCTGTGGTTGCTTCCCATTTAGTTTTCTAGCTCCAGTTCCCAGTCTCTGTGACCAGATTGGTAACAATCAAAGCTTCTGGTCTTTTAGGATCAGCTATGATTTTGGTAGAGAAAAGCATGGGATCACAAGGTAAAGCTTGTAAATTACACTATGGTATCCAGAAGTTTATGAATTACATTATTGGGAAACAATGTTTCTATATATGCTTTTTTTTTTTTTTTTTTAAAGTCTAAGATAACCTGGACATTCCTTGAAAAACACAGGGACTCATCAGGGCGCTCAAGGTTGTTGCTCTTACTTTCTATTTATTTTCTTGAACAATGAGTGAAACAAAAACTTCGAACTCAAGAAAGTTTCCCTTTTGAATAAACTAAGACTTTTCTAGCACACAAGAAATCTTTATGTCTTTCTGACATCCTCAAAAGGAGATGTCTGAGATTCAGGCATGCACACCCAGTATCCTAATCCTTCAGAATTGAAGTTGTGCCACCTGCCAGCCTGTTCTGTGGATTCAAAGACTCAGGGTGACCTCCGTGCTATGCCTTTGGACACTCTGATGGGCACGCAGGGAGGGCAGGACAGTGCTATATCCAAGGGTCAGAAGAGAGCCATCGGTCACATTTAGAACCATTTTCCACTCAAATTCTTTGTATTGTATGATTTGTGGAGTCTCACCATAGGGTGCTCATGTCCATGAAAATCAGAAATGATTCAAGCCAAAAAACAGAATGTAAACTTACAGTCAAAGCTAGCACATAAGCTCTGTGCCGGACCCATCATTTATGTGAACTATCCCTTTCTTGGAAAGTTTCTAATATTTCCTGTAAGTAGTCATAATTCAAAATGTCAAGTCATGTGGTGTTGGCAAAAATTCACACTGAATCTGTTTCATTTTTTCCCCTTCCATTTGTTTTTTGTTTGAATTCTCTTTTGATGACACTTATTGCTTCATAAAGTTTAGGCTCTTCTTCTTTCCCTCCTAATTGCTTTGTTCTCCTTGCCTTTTGTTCCACTGAAGGGCAGAGCCAGTGCAGAGAGGAACGTGGAGAGTCCAGAGTGGAACCTAGCTGGGTGTCACTGTCTCCTAAGTCGGTGGAATAAGCCGCTGCATCGTTCCTTCGGTTTCCTTACCACAGGAGCCGTTCTGTCATTCTGCCTGCCTGTGACCAATACTCCTAAACAGTGGGGACTTGAGGAACTAATTGGAATTCAGTTCTTGCTCCTGGAGATCTGCTCGGGGAAGCAGCCAGGGCTCCACCAGGTGTCAGACCACAAGCTCTTCTGATCTTGTCTCAGGGATGCCAGCGCGCTGTCCCCATTCATCTGGCACAAAGGTCACACCACAGCTGTGGACTCCAGCCACTCAAAAAGAAGATACCCATGGAAGAGCCCACAGCATGGTGCTGCGCTCCTCCCTCCACTCTAGCCACTGCCTGGGCTTCTCTTGCCGCAGCCTGAGCACAGGGGCTGCTTATCCCGGGCGGGTGGGTCTGCAGTAGCAACTGCCATTCAGTCCCACCTGACACGGGAAGTCCTCACGTGTACACTAGCTGCAGGAACATTAAATAGTTCTGATGCACTTCTAGGGCTCCAGAAAAGGGATTTAACTTTAGTTTCTTTCATAATCCAAAGAAAAATATGAACATGGCAATAGTGGATATATGATAATGAATTTGATCTGGATTATATGTGCTTAATTCTAATGCAGTCATAAAATACAATCTTCTTACAGAGCATAAAGCCCACAAAAGCAAGAGGCCCAGGGACCAGAGAAGCTACCCTGTGGCCCACAAGTCAGGGACCAGTGTGACAAAGGTCGACATGTGGTAGGTACCAGCAAAGAGCTGCCACTCCTTCGTTGCCCTGCCACGCTTATCCCACTGACCATGTTGACATTGGGGTACTCTTCAAGACACTACTTCTGAGTTATGCACAAACCTTTCCTATTCTAGGTAGTGTCCAGCCTTCATTTCTGCTGGGGAGAGAGTGGGTTTCGTTTTTACACAGCAGAAAGGGACTTCGAGCCACATGCCTCCCACCCACTGGAGCATGGGCCTCAGAATCAAGGGCACAGGGGACAAGCGTGGGGTATTTCTAGGAGAAAATTAGAAAGTTACTAGATTTGTAATGATGCTCTGTAATACCCTAGTTTTATTATTTTTCCAAAATATGTAAATTTAATTGTTCTATGGAATACCACTGTGATATGTTTATGTTGATCATCTTTGTCTAGATGTTAATATTTAAACGCTTAAAAATGAATATATATATATGTACATATATATATATATTTCAGCTGATGAACTTCATTTAGAACGATGATGTCCTTTCAGTCATGCTTTTTTCAGAGAATGTGGTTAACGTTTTATTAACTGAAAGTCATCTTTAAAGGCTTGCCTTCAAGCTGGCATATATTCTGTTTACACTGGTGAATAAACAGCACATCTCACCTGAGCAGAAATTTGATTCCATATTACATTTATATTAAAACAAATAAAAGTATTATGGAGTAGAATGAAAAATCCGCATGAAAGAAAAAAAAATAAATCAAAAAATTCTAAGCGTGCGGATGATACCTTAGTTTTGTCCACAGAATTCTTACTTTTCTTTGGCCTTTAAGGTGTTTGAGTAGAAAGATTGCAAAGCACCCCTGGAGGTACTCGAGGGTCTACCTGATTTACCTCAGAATGTGGGTTCTATAGGTGCTGCTCCGTGTGAAGCAGGAAACACTGGCGTGATCACCTAGCCATGGCCCCGGAAGGGTCCCAGCTTGCTAAGCAGGAGACTTTGTCTCCCCATCATGTTTAGGGGTGACCAGCCAAACCAGGGGTCAGCAAAGCCATGTGTTTCACATCTAATGTGTTACCAGGATTGGGTTAGGGCCTTGCTAATTCTCCTAACGTACTCTGTGTTCCTTCAGAATGGAAAATGTCAAAATGCCTGAATATTACCCCATTTTTAAGGCTCTTTTTGGAGGCTGGAGGTTTTGTAATCAGATCAGAGGGCCATGCTTCACCACTGACTTCTTTTTCCTGGTCTAACTGGCAGCCAAGTCGTATGTGGGATGTTCACTGGCTCTAACGAATGACTTAGCAGGAAAGTATGGCTTTTTACTCTTCCTTATTTGGAAGTATTGTGCAAATTTGTTGTCTTAAGATATTTTTCACATCTTCATCATTTTTCCCTGTACCTCAGCTCTGAAGGCAGAGTTTGGGGTTAATCTGTGTGAATGCGTTAGCCCAGGGGGCACAAGCTCCAGGGCGAGGTGCAGTCGGTTAAGGCTTTGATGCAGTAAGCCTATTTTTATGACAGAGTTAGGATTCCTCTCCATGGACTGAACTAGTTATACTCAGGGAGAAACCTTCCCTTACATGGAAGGATAGGTTTGGCAAATGCGTGCATGAGGGCATAAATATTGGGCCTGGTACAGGAGACAGCACCTAGGATGGAAAATCAGGGTGATGGGTTGGCCAGATAGCTCAATGGACTAAGGCACCTGCTTAGGAAGAGCACAGCAGCTGGGGCTCCATCCCCAGTGTGCCAGACTAGCCCTGCCTCCAGGGTGTGCTGAGACAATGATTGAGACTCGGCGTGTTGGCACATGCCCACAATCCCAGAGATTGGGAGGCTGAAAACAGGAGAATTTGTGTAGTGAGATTGTATAGACCCTGCAGACCCCATACTAAATAAATTAAAAAAAAAAAAAGAAGAAAAAGAACCTCAAGATAAAGGAGTGATAGGCCCTACAAGAAAGAGCTGCTTTCTTGGGTTGTTATTAATGGCCCCAAATGATAAGAATTTGCCCTCTTCTCTAGGAGTATGATTTCATTCTCTGTAATCTAGTAAAGTACCTTCTCATATTATGGAGTTAATGTTCAAGTATTTGACTTGTATTCAGCCTCTCTGAGAGAGTATACTGTCTTGCTATATATTACTGATGCCGGTTCTTCCCAATCATTTCTGAGACTAATAGAAATGGGTATCCCAGGAATCCCAGGAATAAATGTCTCTCTACAAAGTTGAGTGCAAAGAGTGCATAGATTTTCAATTTTTGTGTAATTCAAATTACTATCTGTTTCGAGCTTTTCTTCTGTTGTAGTGTGGTGGAATATTTTGATATTTCCTTGCACAATATATGTGCCTAAGCCACTGGAGAGGATAATGTGTCCGTGTTTTCATTGGTATAGCAAATTCCCCGAGGCTGGGTAATGTATAACCAAAAGGATTTGTTTTGCACACAGTGGCAGCCATGATCTTGTCTCCTTAGTTGTCTGGCCTCTCGTGAGAGCTTTGGGTCCCTGTCTGAACAGCATCATAAGGCAAGAGGCATTGAGAGGACGGAGAGAATGGAGCCAAGGAAGCCAAAATCACTTCACAACAACCTGCTGACCTGGTAGCCAACCCAGTTCTCCAAGACTAAGTCTTGAGAGAATTAACCCAGTCTCCGAAGAAAGATCACGCACCCTTGACTTCCAGGCCTTGTGTTCCTGACCCCAAATGACTCCTAAGGACCCCCCACCTTGGCACAACTTACATGGGGAAATAGGCTTCCATGAGAGTTTTGTCAAGCACGCAGGAAATGCAAGCTGGAAGCCCTAGGGAGATGATTTGTGTGGTCCGTGTCACAGTCTGGTGGAGGCATCAGGTGGGGGCTTCGCTGTCCTGACTGGCCTACCTAGACAGTGTGGTCTGTGGCGGAGATGTCTTTCACCCAACATGACACCTTTGGCCCTGAGAACTGTTTCCTACTCCTGTGTGCCCCCTGGGAGCGGGGCAGCCTCCTGCTTCTGCTGGTCACACTGGGACACTGACACCTCTGTGAAGCTGTCCTGGGTCTCATTCCCTTGATATTTTGTCATAGTTATACTAAAAGATCAATTAATTTTTATAACATGTGAACACTGTACTTACAATGCTATAATTTAACCATTTAACATCAAATTGACATATTTTACACTGTTTTCTCACATTAAACATTTGAAACTTCGGGACGAGTCATGGCCATTTCTTGGCCATTTTGCTTTCTGTGAAAGCCTGAGAGAATGTTTTTCTCTGGGTGACTCTCCTTAGACGCACTGCAGTTCATTCATCCCTTTCCTCTGAGGTCCCATAATCTCCTTGACCAGGAAATTTGGGACACCTCTGAGTTATAGGATATTACAGCACAGGTTCTCTTATATCCTGGGTCTTTATTGA
>PVJA010022460.1:0-34313 GCA_004027025.1 Myocastor coypus
AAGAAGAAGAAGAAGAAGAAGAAGAAGAAGAAGAAGAAGAAGAAGAAGAAGAAAGGAGAATAAGAAGAGAAGTAAGAAGAGAAGGAAGAGGAAGAAGAGATTGAGGAGGAGGAGTAAGAAAAAGGAGAGAGAGAAAGGAAGAAAGGAAGGAAGGAAAGACAGAAGAAGGAAAGAAAGAAAGAAAGAAAGGCAGGCAGGCAGGCAGACAGACAGACAGACAGACAGACAGACAGACAGACAGACAGAAAGAAAGAAAGAAAGAAAGAAAGAAAGAAAGAAAGAAAGCCAGCCACACAAAAAGCCAAATAGTGAAACTAAAATTTTTGAGATACCTGAAGTGGTTATCACTAAATTAAGCACTTACTAGCATGAAAGGTTATCAAATCTGTTTTAGCCTAAGTTTGAGCATCCATGCAGTCATGACATATGAGGGCTGGCACAAGTTTTTGGTGCACATTAAGTGAGATAACATATGTGACAAACTTGTATGCCTATATTTATTGCTAAGTAAAATAATGCTATTTTTAATACTGATTAATTTGACCAGTGAGTTTTGAGAGAATATTCCATATACTTCAAAAACAAAATCTACTAACAATACCATAATAAATCTATTGTAGACTAGAATGAAAAATGTTTTTAAAAATAACAAGACATAATATGCAAGTATAATGATTCTCTGTGATGAATTGATTTACTTTATTTTATTTTTAACGCATTTGGTTATTACAGAGTCTCACTATACAGCTTGGACTTATAGTGATCCTCCTGCTTTCAGCCTCTTCAGCACTGACTTTACCGGAATGCACCACTACACCCGGACTCTGCAGCCAGCTCAGTCTACCCTGGGGACATAGGGTGTCAGGGACCTAACCATGGTCCCTGCATTTACCTAAGCAAATGCTTTAGTCTGTTGACCTATCTTACCATCCCTGATGAATAAATTTATTATGCATCTCAGAATATATTCATATTTTTAAATTATAAAATGTTTCTTAGCCGGGCGTGGTGGCTCACGCCTGTAATCCCAGCACTTGGGAGGCTGAGGCAGGAGGATCGGTGCGAGTTCGAGACCAGCCTGGGCTACAAAAGTGAGCGCAGGACCAGCCTCAACTGCATAGCGAGACCCTGTCTCAAAAAGACAAAAAAAAAAAAAAATAAAAATAAAATAAAATAAAATGTTTCTTATGATGTATTAAGAAAAAAACAGGAAAACCAACTTGCTAAAAAGTACTGTCATCAGATAAAATATAGAGGAAAATATTCCATCTGTAAAACAATGTACCCCAATTATACATATTAAAGAAAAAGATTGATTTCTTTAGGAAAATAATTTTACAAATCAATATTTTATCAAATTGCAAGCCTATGGGCTGACCAGATAGCTCAGTGGATTCAAGTGCCTGCTTAGGCAGAGTGCAATGGCCAGGGTTTGCTCTCTGGCCTGCCCTGCTAGCCCTACCCCCAGGAATCCTGAAACTGAGATTGAGACTGGGAGTGGTGGCATGCACCTGTAATCCTAGTTCTTGGGAGGCTGAGAACAGGAGGCTCACAAGAGTCAGATCTGTGGAGTGAGACCCTGTAGAACCTGTACTAAATTTTAAAAGAAGTATGAATAGATGCAGAAAAAAGCCTTCGATGAAATCCACATCTATTCATGATTTAAAAAAGAAAGCACTAAAGAATATAGTTACAGGATTATATCTCAATATGATAAAAACCTTGGCAAACATGCTGCTAACATCACTTTAAATGGGAGAGAACTGAGAAATTTCCTCCTAAAATCAGGGAGAAGGGTGTACTCTACCACAACTCATGTCCAATATACTACTCAAAATATTAGCCAGAGCAAGCAAGGAAGAGAAAGAAATAAAAGGGATATGCACATGAATGAAAAAAGTCAAAATAGTACTATTTACAGATGACATGACCCTTTACATATAAGGGCCCACAATTTCCATGAAAAGGCTCCTAGAATCAATAACCAAATTCAGCAATGCCCTATAAAGTGACATAACTACATGAATTTAATGCACTGTACATTCCTATCTTTAACTTCATTTTTGGGAGGGAGCGGCCTCAGGTCTGATATCAAGTCACTTATAGCAGTGATGCTGATTTTTTTTTCAAATTTAATAATTTATATACATAGTGACTATATAGAGATTATGACTCTGGTGATTTTTATACCCAATATTTTAAGATTTCCTTATATTTTCCAGCAATCTAGTAAATAAATTGTCCACTTAACTATGTCCTTCAAAGAAGCAAATTTTTCTCAATTTTTAAAATACATCTTCAGGGTTTTTTTTTTTTTAATGCTCCCAGATTCAGAAAAGGATAGGAGGAATTTTATATGGCCTCCTAAAATCCACAGGGTTTTACTGGAAATATCTCATGTTCAAGACATTGTTGGACTCACAATGACATTTTAAACAAAGATTAAAGAATAAAACAATAAAGAGACTATCTAGTAGTACATGATCTAAGGAAAACTTATTTTACTTAATGAAAATAGATCCTTTTTTCTGCTCTTCACCATCAGAATATTAAGAGCTGATAAAATCCAAGAATCTATAGGAAATTACCAAGCAGTATGGTTTGGAATGTTTCTCATAAAGAATTTAAAACATGGGCATCAAATGGAAAAGATTTAGGCTTATTACTCAATTACTCTCTGTCTGTGCCATCTGCCCATGCTGAGCAGTACACAGCCCATCAAAGTTCATGCCAGCTCATCGCACTCAATGTTGTGCTCAGCACGTAGTGACCCTGTTTGCCTCAGGACACTTACTGGCATGGTATAACCATTTGTTTACATGCTTTATATAAGTTATTACTTTGGTTTGTGAAATTCATTAGTCATTGGTGGCTAAGTAAACTGGGACTGTTTACATTAATCTAGACATTTGAACGTGTCACTTGAAACAATCATGCCCTGTATCAAGCAAAATGTCTCAAATAGCTGTTATTACAATTGCATATTGAAACTCCATGGCAGTTTCTTGAATGAAACATGCAAAGGGGTATTTTCAGGAAAAGTGTACAAAAGCATAAAGCATCCCAGGAGATGTGGATGCAACTCACTGCCATTGAATTGAACATTGTTCTCCCAGCTTTGTGTAATTTGCCTGTTTGCTAATGAGTCTCTTTAGATCATCATTCATTGTATTGATTGCATTATAATGGAGACAAAGTACTTGTTATTTGGTGTGTTATGTAGGAAACTTCAATATTTATCTATTTTTATAATTCATCACATATTTTGACTGACTGCAATTATTGATCCAGAGAACACAATGAACATAATTCTTCCTTTACATAATAAGCCTATCTCCTGAACACATTTTTGTTTTCAACATGAATGATTCTATAATTCTGTTTAATATTAATTTTCTCCTAAATGAATAGACTCAAATGCATTCAGTCAAGATGTGTGCTAACTTGAATGTTTTATGATTCACATAGTTTCATAGCTTCAGCAAGACAAAATCACTTGCAATATAAGTTTTTAGGTATTATTTTTTAATCTATCCACAAAAGTTTTATAAACATTTTTACCTGTGTGTATTGTTTGATATGGATATAAATGGAATCTTTACTCAGTTTTGTGTTATTTTATTGACGTGGAAAGAAAATATTTCCATATATTATCATCTATTATCAGTGACTGATTCTCTAAAGTAGTAGATATAAATTGTACTTTTATGTAATCAAAAATCTGAAAGATTAAATGCTTATGATTTTATCAATTAACTTCGATTCTCATCAGTAAAACAATTATTAATAATAACTTACAATAAAACTTGTTTGTAATAGAAGGTAAACTTTAGTAAAATAACATGTGAATTAGAAATTTTAATAAGACATGAAATGTTATAAAATGTAAACTTTAAAAAATATTTGTTCTAAATCAAGAATTAAAACAAGATCTTTTATGAAAAGGTCCATACAGTTAATATTTTAAGTTTTGAGGATCATATATATATTTTTTCTTTTTTCTAATTATAATCCTTTAAATAATGTGAAAGCTATTCTTAACTTCCAGGTAGTGTAATTTAGCCTGAGTATACTTTAAATATAGTATGCTAACCCTTCATCTGCATTTATTCCCCATTACATTGTTTATTTATAAACCCTGTTATTCTGCGTTTGTGAAATGTTAAGAAAAATGCAATTGTATAACTTTAAGGTTTTTATGTTTTTCAGCTTTTCTATGTCCAGGGCAAAAAGAGCATATCAGTTTACAAGGTGTTTTCATAACCAAGAACATCTGTTTACATAAGGAGAAAAGAAGTCTAATTCCCCACAGAAAGAAATCCCTATAACTTGCTCTAAAGAAAATAAAATGATCACCAGGGCATCACTAGGTGGAGAATTCAGAGTGGGGATCTAAATAGAAAACTTGCAGTGAGACTTCCTTTTTCCATTTCCTTGCATTTGTTTAAGAATGATGCAGAATACTAAGCAGTGAATGTCTATTCTCCTCTCTAAAGGAAATGCGATTCCCTCTTTCCTCCTCTCTCCCTCTGACTATTAGAACTGCTTGATCTTTTGCCAAGAATTTACAAAGCTCTTAATAATAGCTAATCATCTATTTTCTGTTTAATCTCTCTTTCTCATTTGTCTCTGACTGAATTTAAAAAAATAATTTGAACGTCTTCACCATACATTCATCAAATGCAATTTATAGTATGTACTAATAATTGCAAGCAAGACAATGAAGATATCTTTATGATGAGATCAAGCTTATATTATTACTGTCTGAACAAGTGATTATAAAATAATTTTCCAATTCTGCCAATAATTGGCCCCTTCTATAGAGAAGTGGTAGAGAAATTCAAAAGAAATGAGTTTCTTAGTGTTGGTATGGTGGCTGGATAAGATTTCCTACATTCTAGATCAAAGAAGTTTAAAAACTATGCAGCCAAGCACAATTCAATATCCAAAATGGCCACGCACAAAATTACACTATATGCAGTTTGAAGAAAAACTTTCATGCCTTCAGTGGAGGCGTGTGATGGAAACAAAAGCATCAGGAGCATCGTAAAATGTTACGTACTGGATTGGGGAGATAGCTTGGCTGTCAAGGGCCTGACTGGCAAGTGCAAGGACCCAGGCTTGATCTCTAGAATTGCATGCTGTGTGAGCCCACCCTGAGCTGGAGCTGGCCACCAAAACTAGACATGGTGGTGTATCTCTGTAATCCCAGAGCTACAGAGGCTGAGACAGGAGGACCACTATAAGTCTGAGCTGCATAGGGAGACTGCACCAAATAACTAAAGGATTAGAAAAAGTTACATACAATGAGGCTGCATTATATGTTTTAATTCAAGCTCTTTAGCATTTAAGATTTAAATGTCAATGTTCTGTAGAGTACTTGAGTCGAACCATTAAAAACTTTTAATCCTAGTTTTGGTCTAACCTTTATGAAGTGTTTGCCACCTCTGACTGAAGTATGCTCTCTGCCTTTACCATGGCATGGTTTTTGAGCACGGAAGAGTAAAATAGACTCATCTAGATTTCTGATCAAAATAGGTGCTTAATCATTGCACTACCCTTTTCCTCTTGATGTCATCAGCTGCAAGCTCATGTAATAAGCACATTCTCCAGTGTAAGGAAAAGGAAAAGGAAAAGGATCACTTCCGTCGTGGAAAAGGATCTCTTTCGTTAACGGATTTGCCATTGGCAGCTAGGAAACCTGCTTAGCTACTTTAGTAGCTAAACATACTGGACTCTGGAAGATCAATATTCAGCCACTTTGATTTTCAGTTATTTAATTTACAAAATTAAGGAGGCTGACAAAATACACCTGGAAATTGAAATCCCTGATCTTCATATTAGTGTGGTCTAATACCTTCTGTGTATGCAAAGCCAGGCTTTGCTGCTGCTGGGACACAACAACAAAAGCTCCTTAAAAGAGAGGTTTAATTTAGCTCTTAGTGTGAGGGTATCCAGGACTTGATCAGCCAGCTCCAGTGCAGGAACACTGTGGCAAAAGGGCAAGGAAGCAAAACTGCAGATTTATGACAGCAGGGAAGCAGAGACCAGCAATAGTGCCAGAGAAAGCGGCAAGGCGCCTGACATGGGCCTCTAGGGTTATATCTCTGTGAATGACCTCACACACTCAGAAGTGCACTCCACCAGTCTCCTCTGTGGCTCCCAAGTCAATCAAGTTGACACAATCAATCTTAACCATCATTGTTTTAATAATTCAGGAACATGTTCCTTTGCTGGAATAATTGGTTAGTAAACTCCTCCAATGAGTATTATTCAACTTCTCTGAACTTCAGTTATCTTTATTCTCTTATTTCTTCTTGATATGGCTTATATCATGTGCCATCAAAGCTTAGCAAGACTATTATGCAGAATTTTGAAAAAATAGAATAATATCACATAGTATAGAATAGCAGTTTCACAGTCAAATGGTTTATGATATGGATGATGAATCACAAGACAAAACTCAGGTACTGACTCTAGACTTGTCCAGTGCCCTAGTTCTTCTGCCACAGATTAAAAGGAACCCACCTATCTCATCATTATGCCAAGACACCTGTAACCTAGGAGAGTCTAGCAGTTGACATGATTGTCAGGAAACTGGTATGTGGTATATAATTTCAGTTTTCTTAATAGACATCACAGCTATGTTAAAGCAATGCTGTCTTATGCTCAAATGAATTCTTACAATATTTCCCAATATTCTTACAATATTGGAGAGGATGTTAAAAGCTTTGTAGCATAAAGAGAGACAAACATCCAAGTTTATTCACATTCCATAGCCTTGCTGGATTACCATGGTAAGGAATATCCTAATGAAAGGAGCCTTCTAGCTGTCCTAACAATGGTCTTTTATCTACAAAAATAATGCCTAAATAAATCTGGCCACAAGTACCTCAACTTTACAACTGAGCAATTTGGGGACCCATTGATTAGTAATTTACCAAAGTACTCATGAATTATAAAGCCAAAATCCAAAATTCAGTGGCTTTTAGCTTAGGGAACCTCTTTAAGAGTTTAAAGAGGGCCCGACAGGATGGCTCAGTGGTCTAAAGCGTCTGCTTGGGAAAGCTTGGGTGGCTTCAGGGACCACGGTTTGATCCCCGGCACCACATGCTGTGCCAGCCCTGCCCTTGGGGCGGGCTGAGCCGGCCATAAAAAATGAGTGAATAAACAAACAAAGGTTCTGAAACAAGAATAAATAAATAAATAAATAAATAAATAAAATAGTTTAAAGACCACATGTGCCCTTCTATTGTACAACAGAATGTCACAAGGTCCTTCAATAAAGCAATGCAAGGATATACCAGTAAAGCATCACTTGTGCAGTCAATAAAATAGGAAGTCTCTGGCCTTGATGTGCATTAAAACCGTGACATAATAAGCAATTCTTTTGCAATTATTTTTCCTTTATTTTAAGGACTTACAAGTATAATTACAGTCAGAGTGACAATAATTAAACATAAAAATGTCATCTACTCAGCATCATTTGTTATTATTTTTCTATTTTAGTCAACTCTTGAAAATAAATTCCTTGGATCACCCATTGTTCTTTAGATGTAAAGGTAATTGGAGAAGCTTTGATAAAAACAAGATTCAGAGAGAACTGTATTGTTTATCATGAGTACCTAAGTATCCGAATACATGTTACCTTTTTTCCAGAGGTGTGTGAGCTTAAACACACATCAACCTTCATGTGGATGTTACTGATGCTCCCTTGAAGGTTATGACACAAATTTGGCAATCGGTAGGAAGTTGGCAATTTCAAGACCTTCAATTCAGCAGCTGCGAATCTCAGTGGCAGCTAATGGAGCTATTAGGAATGGAAAAAATTACATCCATTGATACTAGTACCATACTAAAACCTATTTCTTGGTTAGTATCATTGATGTATATAGCTCCACATATCCAGTGTATGAACCTATAGCATTTCCTATATGGCATCAACATTTATTTGTTTAGAAAGTTAAGGAATTTCTTAATTCATTCTAAAAAATGTTAAGGGAAGAATAGATTGCAGGAATAACTAGATTTGCTAAAATTCACTCCTGCTTTTTAAAACAATAAAACTAAAATAATTTTGCGTGATTACCCACATTAGTAACAAATGAACACATGTAATCTGTTTCTAGTGTATACTTCTCCTCTAGCTTTTACTGTATAGCTCCTGCAAACGCTCTGAGCCTCAGTATTCCCATCAGTGAAGTGAAGAACTATTTTGAGCAGATTTGTAAAGCCTGCTGATTCTTTCTTTCTAGATGTAGAGAGTTGTGGAGTAAAGAAGATAAACTGCAACTCCTGTGTTCTTATAAATGCCTGGGGGATAAACATTTTTTTCTGACCTATGGCCTTAAAAATGAATCAAAGCCCATCTTCAATTTGTAGAACTGGTTGGTATGGGAGTGTGTTATTTCCACTATCAATTTTAATTCCTACATTTGCGGGATATGATTTCTGACTGGCTCTCTATCCATTACATTTCTACTACCTAAACAGAAGGAAGATTTTGGAAGACTAGAATATTCCTTCAAAAATGTAAGTGAACCCAGATGTGGTGGCTCACGCCTGTAATCCCAGCACTTGGGAGGCTGAGGCAGGAGGATCGTTGTGAGTTCGAGACCAGCCTGGGCTACAAAAGTGAGCTCAAGGCCAGCCTGAACTGCATAGCAAGACCCTGTCTCAAAAAGACAAAAAAAAAAAAAAAAAAATGTAAATGGAATTTAAATGCACCCTATCAATTTCTTCCCTCTCCAAATATGAAATATTTGAATTCAAAACATTCCACTTCAATAACAGCCTCATTTATTTCCACAACCCTCCTATGAACAGTATTTTACCACTATGATTATCAAAGTTTTAATTTTATTTTATACCTATTTCTCACCAATGCCAAACACAGGCACTCCCACTCTGCTTGCTACTCTCATTGGTGGTCCCAGAATTCAGGGAGGTGTGGGTCGCTCCCACAGATCACTGGAATTGTCTATCCAACTTTATGGGCCCTGGAGCCTCAACTTTGTACAAAGTCCTAAATAAGTGATGAATGACTTTGAGTTTATCTGTTGAGTACTTTGGCTTTATATTCTCAACTCCAGATTTACAGATTTTCCTCCTTTTATAGAAAGAATGTGTCACTTTTCTTCTTGTCAGTTCCTGTGTTTATAGTGCTACCTACTACAAGTAATGCGCAGAGGCAAAAAAGAAGTAATGGTGAGATGTAACAAACTTCAAATGAAGTTCATGTCTTCTTTCTGGCCTAACTCCCCCAAGAAATATCATTGAATTATGAAACACTGTTCTCTCTCATGTTTTTTTTAAATTTTTATCTTCTATTAGCTGCCTGGAGAATTTAGGTCATTGGAGACATTACGGCTACATAGTGGTCTCTCTCTCTCTCTCTCTCTCTCTCTCTCTCTCTCTCTCTCTCTCTCTCTCTCTCTCTTTGGTCTGTGTCTTTTTCTTTTGCAGAAATGCCTAGAGGAGAAATAGTCCCTGTACATAGATTTCACATCCAACTGCAAAAACAACCACTTCCCAAAGTGTTATAATCTTAAGTATGACTCCAAGATACTATATTCATTTCTCTCTGTAAAATAGTATGTGGCGTGTTTTAACTTCTTCCAAAACGTTTGCTTTTTGCCAGACACATTGCCAAACTCTGGACCTACTATGCACAAAATGCTGCCCAGACATATTGAGCTTGTTGTTGGGTATAAATTTATTGTTTCAAGAAAACTTCACGGCCCGGCAGGATGGCTCAGCGGTCTAGAGCGCCTGTTTAGGAAGGCTTGGGCGCTTCAGGGACCACGATTCAATCCCCGGCACCACATGCTGTGCCAGCCCTGCCCTCAGGGTGGGCTGAGTCGGCCATAAAAATAAATAAACAAACAAAAGTTCTGAAACAAGAAAAAAAATAAATAAATACAATTAAAAAAAAAAAGAAAAAAGAAAAAAAGAAAACTTCACACTAGATGATATCGTCCAGAGAATTTAAAAATCTTAGAGCATTTGACAAGTTCCAAATGACTACTCCAGGGAATTCATTTGTTCCAAGGGCAGAGCTACTGAAGGAAGTACAAGAGGTTAATGCTACTACGGTTGATTTCCTTCACTCAGTTCCAATTAAAAGTATGGCTATAAAAACCCTGACATAACTATTAACATCTAATGACTACAGAAGAATTTCTGATAAGTTTTAGTTTATGGCATTTTTCCCTGTTGAAAGATAGCAACCTTTAAAAATGTACAGTTCTTTGATACAAAATGGAGATAACATTGATAGATTTGTGCTAAGCTAAATCATGGAGACAGATCATATTGAAAATGTAGTGAGTATTTTCTTCAAATTATGCTAAGTAACTGATAATTATTTTTAGCAAGATATATTTTTCAAATAGAATTAAACTGAATTTTCTGATTATACATTTATTGCATAGCTAGATGGACTAGATTCTTTGGGAGGAGAAAAACTCAAACTTTAAACTAAAACAATTCCAATTCTCCAGTGATTCAAAGTCTAGTGACACAAATAGTTCTTTTTTTTTTTTTTTTCCCCAATGAAAACCACCTTCCTATTCATGCAAGGAGCAGCCCCATACTGTATGCTATGCACTGTATTAGATTCTCTTCTGCTCCTAAGGATCTCTCCCATTATAAGAGCATGCCTTTGGGATAGTCCCAATAATAAGGGCGCCGAACATTTTTAGTGAGTCAGTGAAAGCTTTCTAGGGGAAGTTTTATCTAGCATGGACTGAAAGCAAATGTACAACTTTCTCCCTCCACTCACCTATTGTAAAATACCCAGAGAACGGGCTGTTAATGAAAAGCCCTTGAATGGAGAGACAGGAACGGTCATACCTTCTAAAGACAGGGAACTGCTCAGAAGACTGTGGGTTTTGCAGACTAACCAAAAGTCTGTTGTTACAGCCACATAGCTTATGAAGTGGAGTTGGGGACAGTAGTAAAAGACTTTGAATGCCAGGCTAAGGAGGCATCAGTCTGATTGAAGAGCCCGAGAAAGAAAAGCAGTGATTGCTTTTTGAGAACAGAGTGATCAGAGCACTAAGAGCCTTGATAATATCTTGTTCACGTGTTTTTCAGCTAACCTGGAGACCAGAATGCTTATCAAAGCAGAGCACAGTGAAGCTAAGAGAAGGCCTGACAGAAATACATATGATGATCCTCCTACTAAAAAGGAGAAGTCAAGCACAAAATATATTTCTATGAGGAGTTTTTTGTTGTTTTTTGTTTGTTTGTTTTGTGTTTTTAGCTCAACACATTCAAATCTATTTTAATGAAATACACAGATGGTGGACAGAGGGAAGGGAGCTAGACCAACATGATTATTTGGAGTTGAAACCAATATTTTACTGGACAAAATGTAACACAATAGGCTGCTTTTCTGGTACGAAATTATACCTGAGGACACACATACTCTGTTCAGAAAGGAGATCGATGCCACGCTCACTGGCTTTGTTAAAATGGGCAATTTAGCCTGCATGTCCTTTTATTGTGCAGATGTGATTTTGAGCAATCTCATCATTTAACCAATGGTTTTGAGACTACATGATTCTGTCCAGAAAATTTAAGAAGTCTTCAAGAATTTCACAAGTCCTACATGAACTCCTTCAGAGAAATCATTTGTCCCTAAGATCAGCGATATTGAAAAAAGTTCAACTAATAACAGTGTTGTTTGGGTCTTCTAGAAAGGAGGTGTGAATAACTGAATAAGGTTGGCTGCTTCCTGAAGATGACAGAGAAGATCTTCAGTGGGGGAGCCTCCTGGACGTCCATGGAAGGCAGAGGCTATGAAGTCAGGGACTCAGATGGTCATGCAGCTCCAAGCACACATTGGTCAATTGCCCCCACAGGAGTATGGCAGTAGGCAGAAAGGTCCAAGCTGTAGCTCCACACTGTGCTCACTTCCTAAATGGAAGCTATACTAGAAGAACATGACCTAGGCTAAAGCACAGGGCAAATTCTCTAGCTAGGGGCTCTCAGCTGATTGCCCTCCTCAGTACCAAGTCATGACAGTTATCATCATGAACAACAAAACTATAATCACTGTTGTTAGAGCAGCTGTATTTGGAGAAGTCTTTAAAGGACCTTCACATACCTGATGCCAGTTCTAATATTATAAGTACTTGAATTCAGTAAAATAGGCCAATATAGTCCAGTAGTCTATAATAATAGTAGGTTATCAACAGAACTGGCAAATGTCTGAAGTTGTTGACTTAAGCCTTATGTAGCTCAGCATGTTAATAGGTCTTTACTTTTTATATCTCGTGGTTATACTTTTCTGCTGGATGGCTAAGACCAAGCTAAATCAAGACCTATATAAATAAAAATGAAACTTTTGTATCTGGCAAGGTCAGTCAAATCCCCCCAGGAGTTACTCTGAAGCCATGTGCAGCACCTTATAGAGCTTTTGTCAGTGTCAGCCATCTGGATGTGTCACGACATCTCTGGCAAAACAAAACAAAAAAGGAGGATATAAACAAAGGACCATTTTGTAGCGATATATATATATATATATATATATATATATATATATATATATATAATAGAATAGATATACAACTACTTTCTATTAGTTCAATGAGAGAAAGTCTGTATTAATATTGCCTAGACAAGATATTATGTCTGCGTCTTGTCCTCTGAATAACTACCATAAAGACAATAATATGCAATGTTCTAATTATTGTAACTGTCTTAATAGCCTCTTTTGAAACTATTTCATTGCCATTTTTTCTCATTAAAATGTAAAAAAATAAAAAAGAACTGGAATCAAACTGAGTTTACACAAGCACTCAGAATCAAAATTAAACAGTTGCCTAAAACTTGTGTGCATGGCTTGTTTAAATGCACATTTATATGCCAGTTCATTTTTAAATTATATTTTCCAATAAGTGTGTTATGCATTTGTTGTTCTACTAGACAACATGTTCTTCTTCTAATTTCACCTTTATAACTTTCCTTCCAGGATCTCCCCTAAATATCCATAACAATTTTCTCCCTAGTACCTTACTTAGGTAACACATTACTTTGTGCCATACAATGTTTTGATTTTTACATATGATGTATCTGTACTTCTCAGCTACCCATTATAGGAAAGAAGAATCCAGTTCAAAATATTACTCTAAGCCTCAGCAACCTCTGCAGAGGTTTTGGCCCACAATAGAAGTCTGATAAACATCTGTTGAAAAGCATGATGTGTATTATTTTTTCAGAATTGTGATCTTCCTTCTGTTTATCTGACTGCTTACAGCAATGAATCATGTTAACCAGGTTTGAGAAAGAGGGAGCGAGCGAGCGAGAGAGAGAGAGAGAGAGAGAGAGAGAGAGAGAGTATAGACAGTATGTATTGAGATAGCCACCCCTAAATAAAACGTTTAAGCTGGTGAAAGTTTCTACCACAGATATGTAGCTATGTGTGTTTTAAACCACCTATAGTAGTCCACAATTCTTTTCCCTATTTTGTACATTTAGGAATCATGGTATTTTATGAAAAATGAAATATGAATTTTTCTCCAGCAATAAAGACTTCCCTTAAGAATTTCTCATAGAAAGTAAAATGTGGATCCTCCATAGCAGTCTCATTTTGTAATAAATGCCTGTAGAAATATAGAGATGAGACAAAAGCCTAATTAGTGTCCCAAGAAGTGGGGAGCAATAAAGCCCGGGGACAGCTGCCTTCTGTTACTTATAAATCCTGGGAAGCTGAGATTCAAGGAGACAGATAACAGCTTCCACCAGCTCCCTGTTTGTTGTTTCCTCCCTTGCTTGGGATGTTAATGGTTGTCTCCTCCCCTGCTTGTAATGTTTTTAATTAGCATTGTGTAAACCTAGTGTTAGGCAAATGGTGGAGGTCAATAGATATTGTAGTCCTCCTTTACTGAAGTGATTATGCATGTTCCTTAGCTCTAAATACAGCTGAGATGCTTCTGGGACTCTGGGCTCACTTGGAGAGAGCTTAATCTCAGTGAGATCTCTGAAGCTACCTTTATCAGGTTTTCTCATCGTTTCTGTCGGCACCAACTCATAACATACAACAAACATCTATACTTCCATGAAGTGAAACATGTTGGAGAAGGGGCTCGGTGAAAAGTGGAATAGTATGGCTGTCTTGCCAAGTTCAGTATATTGGTCAGAAGTGAATATGGTCGCGTACATACAGATCTGTTAGGACCTTGTTACGTCTGTATGTGGGTGTTTAGTTGTGCCTGTAATTACCGATACTACATTTGGAAAGTCATCCTGTCTTTGTGCCTCCAAGTAAATAGATCTTCTTCAATGCAATAGAAATAAATCAATCCACCAAGGACTTTAACCATCAAATGAGCACTTTGATCAATGAAGTTTTGTTCAAAACTGACAGATATTCACTGCACAAGCAGGGAATCTTAATCAAATAATTTCTTCCAAAGCTTTTATTTCTTGAGGGAAGAAACCCCCTCCATTTTGACTAGGTTTATAAGATTCAAATGTTCACCTCATTTAAGTCTAGTACATTCTTTACAATTACTGAAAAGGAAATAAATACCATAAGAGTATGTTTGAAGATGTGAAGGAGAATTTTTCTCTCATTTCTGTAAAGTTTTGACTCTGGATCTATGAGAACTCATCAGAAAAAAAAAAACACCCACAGTGAGAAATTGTGAAGCAGGGACACCTTTTATTTCCACCTTGAAGATCGGTTAGTTATGCCTTCTGTTATTATTTGCAGAGAAGAAAGGGTTGAACTGACACAGATTCCTTAATGCAGATATTATTCCAGAGATTAGATCTTGTAACACCCAGTGGTTTAAGCACATTCTAATGACAATGAAACTGCATTTTGTAATATTTCTTGAATAATAAGAAGAAAAAATAAATTCTCAAGTCTTCAGTTCTAGTGTTGTAATGAAATGTCACACAGAGAAAGAGCCATTTTATTAAATGAGAAGTTACATTGAATTCTTTCCCAGAAAGGTTATAATTCTTTATCTATTATCACAATGTACCAAACATAATTTAAAGTGACATTATAATATATACTAATCTTTTTTTTTTTTTTTTTTTTTTTTTTTGTCTTTTTGAGACAGGGTCTCACTATGCAGTTCTGGCTGGCCTTGAGCTTACTTTTGTAGCCCAGGCTGGTCTTGAGCTCGCACCAATCCTCCTGCCTCAGCCTCCCAAGTGCTGGGATTACAGTCGTGCACCACCACGCCCAGCTATAATATATACTAATCTAATAACTCTCATTTCTTTACCAAAAGAACTTTATTTGTTTTTAATTTTTATTTTTTTCTTGTTTCAGAACCTTTGTTTGTTTATTCACTCATTTTTATGGCCAGCTCAGCCTGCCCTGAGGGCAGGGCTGGTGCAGCATGTGGTGCCGGGGATCAAACTTCGGTCCCTGAAGCCGCCCAAGCTCCAAAGCAGGGGCTTTAGACCACTGAGCCATCCCGCCGGGCCCCACCAAAAGAACTTTAACAAGCAACTTTCTCGCTTTATTTTTTATTTTTATTTATTTTTTTCAGTATTCAGCTCAGCCTGCCCTGGGGGTAGGGCTGTCACAGCATGTGGTGCCAGGGATCAAACCGTGCTCCTTGCAGTTGCCTAAGCTTGCTGAAGCAGGCACTTTAGACCAGGGTACCAACTCGCTGGCTTCAATTAACTTTCTCTTTCTAAGCAAACAAATACTTATAATTAGAGATAGGATGAAATTTAAGAATATATGGGTGCCTTTGTGATCCAGAGACTACTTATGTCAGGAAGAAAGTGAGTAGAAGGTTCCCTCTCTGGAAAACGTAAGGGCTGAAAACTGGACAGTTCTCACTTTGCCACTTACTATCTGTATCATGTCCATGTCAGGAACATTAATGAGCGTCTAGATCTCTGTAAAATACCTACAACTCTGCATGTGCATATTAATTATTCAATAGTTATTAAATATGGATAATTATTGGCAATCAATGCAAAATAAATATTTCATTAATTTAGTATTTTCTCCTCATATTCTTAAAATGAGCTTTACAGTTAGTATAAGATAATTTATTCTATTGAAAACAAACACTCAATTTGTGATTTTCTGTGAAAAAAAACTGACTGATCACCAGTGGAAGGTGAAACTTGATTAATATATTTGTGAGTAGTCAAATGAGTAGCAAAACATAGACAAGACTGTCACAATATTAGGGCTCCCAACTTTTGCTTTTCAAATCATCTTTGAGAACAGAAAGCCACCAGAGAGGAGTGACCTTTCAAGTTGAAAACTCAAAGAATGGCAGACCTTGCTCCCATGGGAGGGGTTGCCTATCATAGCACAAATGTTTCTGCCCTTTCATACCTATAGCTGTAGAATATCCACAGGCAATTCAGTAACACAGTTAATTTTTTTAAATATCATTTATGCTTGTGATGGTTGGGCTGTTACATATCTAGATCAGTTAGGCACACTTCCAGGCATGGGTGGGTGGAGTTTGGGAACCTGGACATGGAGCACTGACCTTTTGCCCTAGGCCTGCTTTCTCCCACCATGCACTTCTACCACAGGCTGAAACCATGGAGCCAGCGAAGCATGGACTAAAATCTCTGAAGCAGATCCAGAATCTCCCCTTCTTTCTTTCAATTATGGTTGTCAACCACTGTTAATTTTCTATTCTTGTTTTGAAATTCTGGACGGTTTTCATTGTTTTATGTTGCTCTGTTTTTGACTTTGTTCTTGTTATTTGTATTTGTTTTTGTCTCCTTAGAATAAAAGTATAATGGTCCAAGGAGCTAGCCCAGCAATCTAAGAGACTGCCTGGCAAACACAAGGACCTGGGTTTAATCCCTGGTACCACATACTGTGCCAGACCTGAACTGACCTTGCCCCAGAGAGCAGGCGTAGTGGTGCGTGTCTGTAATCCTGGTGTTAGCGAAGCTGAGACAGGAAAGGATCACTAGGAGTCCCAACTGAATAGTGAGACCCTGTACAAATGAATACACTGATAAAAGATTTTTAAAAAATAAAATTTTTAAAAGAATAAAAAATAGAATTAAAAATTATGGATGTCAGGTATACAATGCCATGATTTGATTCTTTTATTTGATTCTTTTATTTGTACACAGTAGAATCCTATGACTAGGTAGATTTTGAATGACCAATAATTTGACCAAATTTATAGTATAGTAAAGGGTAGAAATATTGAATATCATCATGATCATCACTTTGTGAAACTGAGAAACAACACAGGTAACTGAACTAGTTTTAAGGATGCAAGTGGTCACATTTTTAATTTTAAATCCCCCATGCAAACCTCACATTCCAAATTCCACAGAACCGTATCTAAACATCAATGGAAATTAAAACAGGGCAATACACAGAAATAAAACTTAAGGAGTTTCATTACCTCTGCAATTGTGGGAAAATAAAAATTATGTTACCTTACATTTATGCCCCTGAATATAACTCACTTATTTTTCTTTCTAGTTGTGTTCCTATTTCCTCTGTTGTCCTGAGACATATTTGTTCTGCTATTTTCGTTTGGTAGTTAATTAAAAATCATAATTAAGTAGTCATACACTGGATTTATTTGTCCACAAACAGCCTAAAATCTTTCTGAACTTAAAATTGTAACACCTGTTATGTTAGGAGGGCCTCATTTGCTTTGGCAAAGAAACCTCAGCCAAATTTTACACAGATTTGCACTTAACTGAAGAATACCAATCATATTCAACAATCCATGTTTCCAGACCACAAATAACTCACCCCGACCAGTAAAAAGCTACATATAGGATTATACATTACTGTTCCTTCACTCCTACTCCATACTGCAGAGTAACATAATAGTATCTTACTTGCATTTTATTTCAACATTATATTGCCAGCCTACACAGAAGAATGCTACACTGAACTGTTTTACAAAACTTACCACAGCCAGGGCAACAATGTTGAGGACACTGTTGAGAATGCTGGTGGGTTTCTTGTTTGTTTGCTTATTTGTTATTGTTGTTTCTCAGTACCAGGGATTGAACTCAGGACCCTGTGCTTCCAGGCAAGTGCTTATTCTACTAAGCTATCTCTCTAGTCTGAGAATACTCTTCATTACATCATATAGCATCTCTTTCGCAATGTCTCAAGAGCATGTCCCAATTCTTATCAACATTTCTTTCTCAGAAGTTCACTTATTTTGATATACCAAATGACATGAATAACTGAATGAATTTCCTCAACATAAGTTACTGAAATTTTTTGAAACAATAGCAAGAGTATAAAAATCTTTCATAAAGCTTTCCTTATATTTTGCCCTGTTTCTCATTCTCCTTCAGGATCCTTGTCTTGTTATTTTTCTACTTTCTCACCTATTTCTAATTATATTGCTTTGATGTATTTTAAATATCCTCACAAGCCATCTTAAATCCTTTTTTGGAACAAAGTGAGGAATAAACAAAAGTATAAGTAATTTCGCAAGTGCAGAATAAGATGGTAAGATGAATATTCAAAATGTAAAATTAGATATTTTAAACAGATCTATATCAAAAAAGTTGTTCTCTTTATCATTTTGTTGTCTTAAATCACAACCTTTCTTCTTTCAATAACTCAATAGAGTCTTACTTTCCATTTTTCTCCCATAACTACCTATGTCCTGCTTAATAGGATTTTGTCTCCATCAACTTAAACATAGACTTAAAACTGAATGATCTTAAAACATCATAAATTTAACCACTGAGAGATTCAGCACAATCTTGGCTAATGAGCACACAATAGTGTCACTGTTATGATTTAGATGGAAAATACTTTCTAAAAGCCTTGTGTCTTCAGAGGTGGTGCTTTTGGAAAGTGATTGTTGGGTCATAGAGGTTTTAGACCTGTCATGGCTTCAATGATGTGATGTTAGGAGATGGAGCAGGTGGGAAGTTCTGGGCCACTAGTGTGCCACCTAAAAGGATATATTCTTGCCCCTGACTCTTCTGAACTGTCTTTGTTTCCTGCTAGCCATGAATTCAGCATGTCTCCCTGCTGTGATGTTTCTGTCTGGGAGAGAATCCATCATGGAGTAAATCTTCTCAAACTGTGAGCCAAAATAATCTCTTCTTTCTCATGGTATTGTGCCTCTGTCACAGAAAAGTGGCCTAACACAATCACTATTTTTTTTTATACTATGACTGTCTCAGCCTACTCTGGAGGTGGGGCTAGTGCAGCATGTGGTTCCAGGGATCAAACTGCAGCGTCTGTGGTTGCCTAAGCTTGCCTAAGCAGGTACTTTAGACCACTGACATATCTCGCTGGTCACAGTCGCTATTTTTGATGTCCACATAATTTCAGTTGGGCCAATATAAAGGGCACTGAAGCAACTCAAAATTGGCTAAATGGTTTAACCACATTCGTGTGTATCAAAGGGCCAGCCTGAGAGCACACTAAAGTACCTTTAGGCATAGCACAGCTGCCAGGATTCGATCCCTGGCATGGTGTGCCAGCCCCACTGCTGGGACACACTGAGACAGAGATTGAGACTGGGAGTGGCAGCACATGCCTAAAATCCCAGCACTTGGGACACTGAAAACAGGATAATCACTGGGAGTCTCATCTACTTAGTGAGACACTGTAGATCCTGTCCTAAATATAGGAAAAAACATTATGTAAAATATATTCATATAACTCAATTTTTAAAAAGAAAGGACTGCTGTGGATGCGGTGGGAAAATCTGAAAGATCAATTTTTTTAAAAAAAGTGAATGATTTGATAGGACAAGATTGCACAAAAAGTGTCCAGTACATAGATGTCATCCCAAAAGTTGATGCATACATTTTTGAAAGTTCTTGCATATCATTACAAGGCACAGTTTGAGTGGGCGTCACTGCCAGCATGTCTCTGTTACTTTTTTCTTATTGCTGAGCTAAAACACCTGACACCGAAAGTTAAGGAAGGAAAGGTTTATTTTTCTTACAGATTGTTGTGCTTTCAGTCCATAATAAGCTGTTTCCAAGACAGGGTGACACTGCACAGGGAAAACACTTCAAGGTAGCAGAAGACAGAAAAAGTAATAAAAGCATAAGTTAGAAGTGAACAAGCCTATTTACCTCCCTTATATTCTAAAGCAGTCTGCTACCCCCAGGGCAGGTGCAACACTCCCACCACCTTCTGGATCTCCTCTGGCACAGGATGAGGATGTTACAATCTGAGGACGTTGACTCCTGCTGAGTTCCTTAGCTAAGCTTCTAAACTTCTCAAGTTGACACAATCTATCAACCACTGCAGTCTGGAAAAAATGGGGATAAGTAAAGAGAAAGTAAGTATAAGAAAATGCTGGGAAATTACCACTAGGTAGCTATATGGAAGAGGAATATATTGATAAAGGCAAAAATCTGCTATCAGAGGCAGGAAGAGAACCACAAAAAGGTATACATCAGAGAGTTATAAGCAGCTGAGAGAAATCAAAAATCAAGGGCCACAGAAAGTTCAATTAAGATAAAGACTGAACTTTATTCAACTACAAGAAGAGGCAGTAATCAATAGCATTAGTGAAGGAAATTTCAGGAAAAGAATGAATGCTTAGGAAATCAGACACTGATGAAGTGTTGCAAATCACAGCATATGGTTCCAGGGTAAACCCTGAGGGGACTTGATTGACTTTGTCAGCTACAACAGTTACATATTCTTTGTAACATAGGTCTTGCTTTATCTTGGTCTTAACCATCTAGCAGAAAAGTCTAACCATAAGGTATAAAAAGGAAAGTCATATTAATACACTGTTATAAAAGGCTGAAGTCAACAGATCCTGATAATGCCAGATGAGCTGATAATCCACTACCATTATGGACTATTGAACTAAATATACAGCTACTTTCTCTTTGTACGATAGAAAGATCTGTACTAATGAAGTTCAGACAAGAAATTGTTCCAGCATCCTCTGAACAACTACAAGGAAGACATCATTATGTAATGTATTAACTATTGTAAAAAATAATAATTAATAATAATAATAAGTATTTTAAAAAGTTGAACTGGTGGACAGTGAGTACAGACTTTCTTTAATAGGTTGTGCCTAGGAAAAAGAGAGAGAAAAGATCAGGGATGATTATATGTTAATGAGAATTTCTTACATAGGTGATGTCATATTTATGGACTGCTTATATTTATGGAATGTCTGAATGAGTTTGGTGATTGAATTGCAAAAACGAAATGGTAACTATTCTTTAAAATGAATGTATAAATATTTTTTACTTTAAATCTACAAAGTTCTTCACCAGCAAAAGAGAACAGGCTCAATCTAGTGATGGTGTTTATTTTTATCAATCAGAATCTGCAATTACTATATACCAGTAATTTTTTTTCTTCCTTGTTTGCTTCAGGAAATATACAGAAATGCAGAAAGAGAGATGAAAGGAGGTGATAACTAATAGAAAAAGAAGGGGGTTACTCATTTTTAAATTTTAAATCCAAATAGTCAATATATTCAGTGTGTACGTTACGGGGAAAAAACAGATCTAAGGCCTCATATAAGTGGACATTTAGTTGACTAGCTTAACTGCTTAGTAATCAAAATAATCAATTTTCAAAAGGAAATTAAAGGTAAAGCCACTCTGTGTACATATATCTGTGTGTACATAAACATATATTCTATGTCTCTGTCTATGTTTTGTATTTTCTAACCAAACAAACAGCAGGCAGCTCAATAGATCTAGTCAACTCTGACCATTGTTTTAACAGTGTCGTTACTTATTTACACATAGCTGTTTCCAAATATTCATTGAGTTCATAGAAATAAAGCATAGAAGTGATATGATAGTTTTAGGAAAAGATATTCAGTATGAGATCAAATGATGGCTCAGGACATTTGAATATTTGGAGAAAGACAGCATGTCTTCCCAGTTAAATGTCTATTATCTGAATAAATACCAACTAGGCTTTAGACCCTACCTGTGATGGCTACTCTGTAGGAGATATCTCTGCTTGGACAAACTTTAGTTAGCTTCCTGAAACATTTTCTAGGCCCATCTATTTATATCTTTGAAAGCCCATTTTTAACTCAGAGTCTTGATAAATTAGTTTCTAAATAAGTCCCATCCTCAACATCTGATTACCCTTGATAGCCAAGTAGATCCTTCACATTCCATGCTTTCCCAGATGATGTCTGCATGTTGGCCTGACTTCAGCAAGAATACTGTTAGGCTGATTTAGCCAGAATAACTCAAAACTCTAATAATTCGTTTCAGTAATTTTCATCCACTGATCTGCTCTTGGCTGTAATTTCTTATGCAACATTTGGAGGTAACTCTGATTTCTCTACCCCTATGAGAAACCCTATTACTGTGGTCCTGATACCTGTAACAATGGTCTTGAACAAAATCTCCCTTTATCTGGCTTTAATACGTGTCATGGGATCATTCCTTAATCGTGGGAAATCCTTCTTGTAGAAGATAATAATAATATTACTAATATCTTCTTTTATGCATGAGTATATATTTATAAAAGACAGTTTGGTAAAAATTTACAGAGGTATTATCACTATTATAGTAGTATCATCACATTATTGTGATAATTAGGATGACAATAACTCATTTAACAGGTCTTAATTGACATTTAGAGTCCAACACATCTGATAAAATGAGTTTTTTAATAACATTTTGGAATCATGATAGTTACTTCATAAATATTATCAAATGCAATTGTCGGCAATATTTCATAGTGATTTCACAATTTCTTCAAGAAAAATAGAAACCAAGACTGGGAAGATAACTCAGCAGTCTAAGCATCTGCCTGGCAAGTATAAGGACCTAAGTGCGAGCCCTGGTACCACATGCCACGCCAACCTGCAACACGGGGTGCACTGGGTTAGCCCCAAACCAGGCATGGTGATACATGCCTGTAATCCCAGAACTGGAGAGGCTGTGATAGGAGGATCACTATGAGACTGAGCTGTATAGTGAGAGCTAGTATCCAATTAATTAATTAGTTAATTAATTATGAACCAGTATAGAATCCTTTCAGGCCAGAGTTCTGCCTCCTTCTGAGTCATCTCTGCCAATATCCTTCATGGGTATAGATTGTAATTTATGGAACTACAAAATGCTCAATGGGTTTTCTTACTCTTCTGTTGGCTCTGTGTGGATTCTCTTGTCTAGAACTGCTGTGTCTATTGTTAAAAACCGTTCAAGCCTGCCAGGTGGCCTTTGCCAATTGTTGATAAAGATACCCATCTGTTATTTGGACCCTGACATTGGCTCCATAGTCTAAAGAATTAGTTACCAATTCCTGCGACTTTGTCACTGTGCAGGGGCACTTTTCTCAGTCACCCATGAGGAGAGAGACTTGATTGGACAGGAGTTTCAAGGTCTTGCAATGACCAAATGCCTAGGGAAGTCACCACAAGGAATGTGCAAGCTCTGGTTTTCCCAGCAGCTGCATGCAACAGGTAGGTAACATAACTTGGAAGTGTGATGGGATTAATGACCCATGGAACAAACTTTGCTCAAGAAGAGAATACAGAATGCAATGAGAGACACCAGCGTCCATGTGCCTTCTGCATCTATCCTACGTGACTAAGCAACCTACCAGGTTTTCTTGTGAAATTATGCATTTTATTCTCCAAATTTTACTGCTCAATTTCCATTTACCCTCCATTTTTTCTGAGATAATGTCTCATTCCCTAAGCCCATTTTTTAAATAAATATTGTGGTCTAAGACCTCACCTTAGGGACTGTGTCTTAGCTTTGACATTTTTAACTTTGGCGGGAAGTCAGGCTGAATTCTGAAATATCATTCAAAATAGTGTTTCCATGTATGCAACAAGCGAGCACCTCATCCACATTTTGTTTTTCTGTTTTTTGTTTTTTTGTTTTTCTGACAAGTCATTATGATGATTTAATGTAGCAGTGGCACTTACACAATATTCCTCATGTTGTAATACAGTTACTTCTTTATCTTAAATTCTCTTTTAATGGAGTCTAAATTTCTTGTAGGCTTGGGCAACGACTTTTAAACTACATCCCTAATCCTGAGCACCTAGGCAAATATAAATTTATAAGCAAATGAATAAACACGCAATCCTTTGTGTCATCAATACTTAGGTGGATGTTGGTTTTGCTGAATAGATATATGAGAAATTATTGTTTTGTTCTGCACATTCACTGTGCCCGAACCATCAGACCTGAAACAAAAAGGCTCACAGATCTAAAATGATCAATAGTCTAATCACTGCCACCCATGCACACATACACTTATGCATAACATATACAGATATATTCATACATAAGAACCAGTGGGTAAAAGACAGAATGAAGTCTCTCACATTGGAAAAAAGTACACTTTAAAAAGGAAAAACAGAAAAATTTTTTTCATGAAAAAAAAGAAAAGACTTGGGTTTGTTGGTGCACACCTGTGATCTTAGCACTTGGGAGGCTCAGGCGGGAGGATCACTGTGAATTTGACACCAGTTTGCACAACATAGTGAAACCATGCTTTAAAAAAATATATAAAAAATTCAAAAGTAGATGAAAAGGGAAAAAGAAAACCTGGATATGGTTTCAGGACACATGCCTCAAACCCCAACACTCTGAGAGGCAGAGGAAAGAAGATAGCAAGTTCTGGTCTGGGCTACTTGAAGAATTAGGAAGAATGTGTTTCAAAATTAAAATTAAAACACACACACACACACACACACACACACACACAGTTGGGGATTTACCTCCATCCCAAGACCTTGGATTCAATCCCAAATGCTGCAAATAGACAGATAAAAATGAAAGGAGCAAGGATAAGACAGGAGGGAAAAATTAAAAGCTAAGTCATAAAAAAAGAGAGGAAGTAAAAAGGAAAAAGAGAGATGAAATGAGAGGAAAAAAGGGCAAAAGGCAAAGAAAGAATATAAACCAAAGGTTTCTTATTCTTATTGGCCACAGGTGAAAATTGATTCTACTCGGAAACAATCCATGGCCTTGCTAATCACCCTGATGTCTCTCATTTTCAAGATTATGCAACATTCTTTTCTGAAGTACTAAGAGTTAAATGAGAAAGTATTTCCGCCCTTCCAAGCTATAGAAAGTCCGTAGTTCAAATATGCTTAGAGACGACTTGTAAGATATTAGTGCAGCAGAATATGTCCTAAACTAATGACACTATTGTGATCATGAGATAATTTTAAGGCAATTACTTTAGATGTATTCCTATTAGCACCTCTATCAATTAAAATTTATGTGTGTATCAGTTTTCAAGTAGCCTCTGCTTAAAGGAAAAATGAAGATTAATTATAATGTCATGCCATTACACTCCATTGCCCTGTCATTTATTTGTCATACTATATAATCACTAAATTCAAAATTATAATGAAAACATCAGAAGCATTTTCCTTTCAGCTAGGATGTCAGGATACAAAATCAAGGTTTAGGTAGTTTTGGGAGACATTAATTCTAAAATTTCTTCCTATTTACAAAAAACAAAGTAAATTAAGAGCAGTATACCAGGAGTGAGGAGATCTCAGTGCTGTCCTCCTTTATACCATTTGTATCATTTTATTTTTATTGTACTTATGCTTGTGTGCATATGTTACTATAATAATTTAATCACTCAACATTTTCAGTATGTTTTGAACTCAATTAGTTTCCTCAAATCTCCATGGACATTTGAATAGCTTAACATCATCCAAACTAGTGCTTTCCTAATTAAAGAAACTTGGCCTCTGAGTACATGCTGCACTGATATCTCAAGAGAAATAAAGGAAATTTTATAAGATTTATTTTAGGCTCATTAATAGAGAACTAGGAATGTGGAGTACATGTGACACTTTTTAAAACATCCAGTTTTCTTAAACATCCTTAAACAAGTCACCGCACACCAGAACATCCCTTTTTATCTTTTATGTCTTAACAGGTGTTTTTCCGTATTTCCTAGACAATTACAAGTATCTTCATAGATAACTTAGCACAGGAAAAGTGATCCAGGCAATAATCTTCTTAGAACATAATTTTGCTGTATTATCTGAAGGTAATTGGTCCCATCTGAAGTTACCTTCTGAAGTTCAGATATGGTCCTATCTGAAGTTGCCTTCCTGGGAACCATGGGAAAATTAAGAAAAAGATCATTGCTAGAATGTTTTGGAAACCTTTCCCTTCATCTTCTTTCAGACAAAAAGACTCTAAGACAGTCTAAGAGGGGTAGGCTACAAAGTTTTCTCTTCAGTCAACTCTCCTAAAGTCCTGCAGGCTGGAAATATCTATTCTTCACAACAACTCTCAAATGATAGATCCTTTGTGAAATCTTCCAACCATCCCCTCTCATGTTTAAAATTAATCACTTTGATATTTCCTTGATTTCTTGCCTATTTGAAAATTTAAGGAAAAAGGAAATTGGACAGACAGCATACTGAAATTAGTGCCAGACATCCATTTAAATTAGAAAACTCTATGTAAAAGGGGTTGACGTTTATTCTAATGCCTATTGCCTACTCAAATTGAAGTCATTTGGAAAGTTGTCCCTCCATTTATTTTCCCCCTAATTATATATAAGAAAAACATAATCTCAGCATTATTGGATGACTGTATTAAAAATTTTATTAAAGCTGATTTTGACATAAAATGAACTCAGTGATCAGCGATTCTGGGAATTACCTGAAAACTGTCTTGCTATCATAAAAACATATATACAAACAAACACGCACTTACAAATGTGTATGCTGTCAACAACCTAATGCAATATTAAATGTAGCCTATATTTTGGCCCTAGCCCTTCAAGGTCAGTGAGGACTCAGGACATAAGAGAACCTGTGCTATAATATCCTATAACTCAGTGATGTCTCAAACTTTCTGTTCATAAAGATTATGGGGCTACAGAGGAAAGAGACTGATGATGTATAGTGTATCTAAGGAGAGTCACCTAGACAGAATACACTCTCTCAGCTTTCACAGAGAGGAAACCAGTCAAGCAATGGCCGTTACTCATCCAGAGGGTTGACAATGACAACAGTTCTACAAAGCACTGTGCATGGTTTCAAGGTAAATCTGAGGCGATTTCACTGACCCTGGGAGATACGAAAGTTACATGCTTTGTTATATAGGTCTTGCTTTAACTTGGCCTTAACCACCCAGCAGAAAAGTTTAACAAGGCCCAAAAAATTAAGCTAGATTAGTATGTTTAGTTGTAAGGGCTTAAGTCAACAGCTTGTGACATTGCCAGTTCTGCCAATAACCCACTACAATTATGAAATATTGGACTATTTATACAATTACTTTCACTTAGTTCAATGAGAATAAATTTTGTATCAATAATGATTAGAAAATTATGTCTGCATCCTGTGCTCTAAATAACTACTATGAGGACAACAATAAGCACTGTATCAATTATTGGGAATGTCCTACTAATGTGTTTTGAAACTGTTGCATTGTTACTTCGTGTTAAAAGTAATGAAAAAATTAAAAAATAAACCTAGAGCCAGCACTTGGATATCTTAGTGTACCAGATACAAAATGGTTCAAATAGTTCAACTTACATCACTGCAGAAACTGAGGCTCAGAGAGTTAAAATAACTAAAGTCACCAAAAGAAATCCACAGGGTCTGGGGAGATAGCTTCGCTGTCTAGGTACCTGTTTGGCAAGCACAAGGTCCTAAATGTTGGCTGCCATGCTGGCCCCAGAACCTCATATGCATTCTGCAGGCCACCAAAACTGGATGTGGTAGAGCACATCTGTAATCCCAGCATTGGGGAGGGTGAGAAAGAAGGATCACCACAGGATCCAGACTGTATAGCTAGACCCTGTACCAAAAGAATTAAAAAAATAAAGCCTTAGCCAGCTACTCAACTACAAAATACTTGATAACATTAGCTCATGGGATAATTTAAAAACAATTGGCAAGTTGTGAAATTTTGGAGGAGAGTAAATCATGGATTTCTGCACCATAATTACCTGGGTAACTTAAAAACTGAAATTCTAAGGTGTGAAACACTGGAATTGGGTATAGCACAGAAGCTAGACCTGCTTATTCAGTAGCGCTTTGAGGAACTTCATCCTATCAGAATTCCAAGTTTCTGATTCCTATTGTTGAAGGACTAAGTGGCCCACTTAGCTTTCATGGTGCTCGTCTAGGTCACCAGAATGTTTGGAGCCTGAGCATTAGATTGAAACCTGGACCTGAACCTTGATCTCTCTCCCGCCTCTTGCTCCCTTATGCTGGCAGGCTCTAACACGTGTATCAACCACCTTCCATCTCAATGCTAGTGTTACTTTTATGTAAACTATAGCAAAATAAAGAGAGCTAAGGAAACGATTAGATTGTCAGTTCTCTAGAAGCTTCAGGTATAGCACAATGTAGTAAATTAGTAAAATTAATAAATGAAACATTATGTTTTTGTTTATTGGAACCATAGAATTGTTTCAAGATTTACATTTGTGTAGGAAATTTTCTACCATCAACTCTAAAAAAATTCACAGTCTTGTTTATCTTTAGAATTTAATATCTGAACAAAACTCTCCTTTTTAATGTCAAACTTTTTATGAATATGCTAATAAAATAAAGATATGAGTAAACATATGAAAATATACATAAATAATATGTGGCTATAAGACTACATAAATAAATACAATATCTTTTTATCTAGGAGTTCTGTGATATGACTTCACTAAAAGGAATATAATTTTATTTATAATAAAGCTGAATTATAGCTTAACATAAAGATTCAATTGTTAAAAGATAAAGATGTAAGTTGAGTTTGGCTACACTGGATTTGTATTTTCTGAAAAATTTTTAATTTGGAAGTCCCATTCTGTGCAGCTCACGAGGCATTCACGCAGTCCCACCAGTCTGCCTTTGGCAACGAGACAAGTAACGCTGCACACTACTATCAAACAGGAAAAACTTCAAAAAGGAAATTAACATTTCAAATAGAAGAAAGGCAAAGTGTTTGCCATGACATGTTTGTAAATTATTGATGAGCGATGATTCATGGGTGCCAATGGGAGTTGGGGATTCAGAGCTCTTGTGAGAGAATATGGCCATGTTTGCCCAAGAGTTGCCAAGCACAGCAAGGAGACAGACATTCCCTGAGCTGGAAATCCAATAATAGGAAGTCGATAACTTTTGGTTCACTATCTTTCCTTGGAAATAACACACTTTATCCTTCAATGAAGTAGAGACTCAGAAAAAAAAAGTCATAAAAAGGGAAACCGTTCTCTAAACTTGCTGCATAGTTTATCATCAACCTAAACATTCTCATTCAACCCCTAAAACTAGGGATTTTGTCTGTGAATAAACAGAAGGGTCTACAAATATTTATTTGTTTACCTGGGTACTATGTGTTTACCTCCTACAGGGTTCATAAATGATTCTAAAGTTATAAAGCCTGTCTTATTTTTTTTTCTTGGCAATAGCAGAGTCCAGAAAAGTAGGTATTCAAAAAATATTTCTTGAATAAATAAATGAATAAATGCATAGATGAATGGATGAATGAATGAACAGATGCATAGTTACCCAGATGAAGTATCAACTAAAACAGCTCAAGCGATACTAAAACTACATGAAGGAGGACAATTATGTTCACTCTACCTTAGACTGATTCAGATAATGCAAAGAAAAGAGAATTAAAAAAAAAAAAACAGGGGCTGGAGAGATTACTATTCATATTTGTCAGGTAATACCAAGAAGTGTCAAACTTCACCTGGGAATGCTAGGAGTTTCATATTCCTTGTACTTGATGATTGGCATATGTTGAAAGGTATGGAAGTATGATTTTGCCATAAAGTAGAATGGTTTCCAATCTGCCAACTTGTTATTTTCACAAATCATACGGAAATAGACTGCGTCCATCCCAGGGGAACACTAACCATATCGTATTATAACTATAAACGTCCCAACAGCTTTGAAATGAAACAAAAACAGTTTTATTATTCTCCCTACTAAAATTCTAGAAACAAATGTTTCTGTTAGGAAATACCTCTTCTCAAAACACATTGGTCGACCTGAAAATTACATTTAGGCAGAATCAGCATTGAATTGTTTACATAAATAAGTATTTCATGTGGAAAACACAAACATCTTTACTTGGGATGTTACAATTTAATATTAAATAACTTTTACTGGAAGGATGGTGTTATATTTTAATGTAACTTTTCACATTTTATGTAAGAGTAAACTCCGATGTTTAAAAATCACCTTTCTGTTTTTGTTGTTGCTTCGCATATTTTGTTTCTCTTCTGACTTTGCTTGCTTAATGGAAACCTACATATTTTCACTTACTTGATTTGAAATGATCCAGGCAGATATAGGCGGGAAGCACCTTCTTATGTAGTAAATGCATTATCTGAATTTCACTTCCCCATGACCTGCACCTTTCACAAATGCATGTCTGACAAATCAGACTGGAAAACTTTTACCTTTTTATTCTTCATAATGTCAAAACATCTTTGCAAGAGTTTTGCTAATACTACATTTAAAAATTTTTATTCATCTGGAATCTTGTCCTCTGATAGATTCTAAATTGGCTATAAATGCTAAGTATAATTTAGTGTAGTTTGATCTTATTGGAGACCATTTGATTTGTGCTCCTTTCTATGTAATAATGGTTGCTTCCAAGAAATACCACATGGGCGAGTACGGCCATAGTTGAACATAGTCTACTGTGCAACAATAATAACTAACTTTCCTTTTTTAAAAAATATTGTCCTGAATTAAAGGAACCACAGGATTTTCTAAAAGCACAATTATTAACTATTAGAATAAACTGAATGAATATATTTAAGCCTATAAGCAAAATAACCATTGGAAATATAAAATGTGAACTCACCATCACCAAAACCAACGATAGAACTCTTTAGACTCTATTAACATGATTAGGATTCAAAATTGATATGATCAAATTAATAACTGCATCTTTTACTTAATTTTAAGAATAAATCTTTCATAAAATCAGTATGCATTCTAATTGTTTATTTACACAATATTAATATTCAGACAGAAGGATCACTAAAGCACAGTTAATTAAATATAAATTAATGTGGTGGAATATTTAATTATCTTTTCTACACCTCACGACTAATGATTATGTAAATGCCTTGCATTTAATCTTGTTGCCAGGAAATTAACTTAATGGCCTTCAACAAATGAACATTTTATATGCATTACAGGACACTTTATCTAAATTTTAACAGCATGGTATTAGTTTCAGATAATAACATGATTACACAATTTAAAATGTAAATATGTACAATACTTTAGCCCCTCTCCCATCTTTTCCATAAGGAAGAGACTAAAATAGTTCAGCTATCATTCAATAATTCATGTTTTGAGGTGTGAAAGATTTCCTTGCTTATCTATAGAGAGAGGCAAGTCCTTTTAAATAAAACACTTCAACAGACAAAAGTCAAGTCCCTTTGCAGTGGACAGCTAAATCGATGACTTCACATTGCCACCTTTAAAAGTAAATCACTTTGAATGTCAGAGGATGGCAGGAACATCAGCACTCTAAGCAATTTCTTCAAGCTTTGGGGATTTTCTGACGTGCCAGCACTTTTGAGCATGTTAAAAGAGTCTGGAGCCTTGTAGCTCTCTCAAGGAATCTAAGCCCAGGATTAATTACAAGTCACTTTAAATATCACCAAAAGATTGGGAGACCAAGGTTCAGTTTTCCAGAGTGAAAACCATGTCTTAAACCGTTTCCTTGAATGGCCATTCCACTATAAAAATGCGTGACCATGATGTCCCCTCCCCCAGGTGGATGATCCCAACACAGGGGATGCCAGGGGGAACAGCCAGGGATTTCTCTCTGCTTTGGATGGCAGTCGATGTCTAGGCCAAGTCACACGCCTCCTTGCTCTTCTCACTTCCCAGCACAAGAGCACGACTCGCAGTGACCAGCACCGGCATTTCATCTCCCAGGGTGTTGGGCTTTCTTGTTTGGTTTTTCCACCCAAGTCCAATTTGTTATCTGACTGACATGTTCAGTTAAGTTTTCTTTTGTACTGTTTTGTTGTTTTGTTTTGTTTTTGTTTTTATTTTTATGTATTTAGTACAGGGTCTACCAGGTCTCACCACACAGATTGGACTCACAGTGATCCTCCCGTTTTCAGCCTTCCAAGCACTGGGCTTACAGGCAAGTACTCCATGCCCAGTCTCACTGGCAGTCTCAGCCCACCCCAGAGGTGGGGCCAACATCACACGCTGGGGCTCGAACTCCAGTCCCCGTGCCTGCCCACGCAGAAGCTTTAGTCCACTGAGCTGTCTGGCCAGCCCCCAGTTAAAATTTAATACAGGTCTGCAGAGATAGCTCAGTAGTCTAAGCACCTGCCTATGTAAGCTCAAGGACCAGAGTATGATGCCAGGTACTGCATGCTATGCCGGCCCCACCCTGGGCACCCCTAGCCTGGCACTAAGACCAGGCATCGTGGTACATGCCTGTAATACCAGCTCTGAGGAGGCTAAAACAGGAGGATCACTATGAGTCCAAGCTCTGTAGTAAGACCCTGTACCAGATACACTAAAAGGGAAAAAAAAAAAAAAAAGATTTAATAGGTGACATCATCTTGGCAGTCCTTTCTCAGTAATTAGAATAAGAATGTTAAAGACTCACCTGCATTTCCCCATGAGTAAAATCATTCAGAGGAAACCTGTTTTATGCTGACTCCCAGAGATTCCCATCAGAATGTGGCTCTGTTTATCCATGTGGCTTCATAATACATCATTCATTGCCCCCTTCCTCTGCTTCCCCGTCCAATTTCGCACCAGGGTATACATTACCCCTCAAGAAAGTTTCTTGGTGCTGCATCTACCCTCGGCCTCTGTTTCTGAGGGACTCCCAACAGAGACAGTCTATTTGCTACGTGGGATCAATGTAATTAGCCATAAGATTGAGATGGGGGCCTTATGAATTTGCACTAGGATTAGTGCAAAATCCAGGAATGTCTTGATTTAGTACATCAAAAACATCCTTCATCCCTAAATGAGATATTTAAAACAAATTAGCTCTTAAGATAGCTACTATTTAACAGTTTATTATGTATTAGATATTTTAAGTGATATATAGTGTGCATGTGTGTGAAAAAAAACCCACAATATTGTAACTATTATAATTACCCCAAGTAAATTGGTTTATTACAAAAATTATTTTACTACAGTTTATGATCTTATGAGTTGAAAACTGACACAAGTTTAGACTGGATAATTCATATGTCCTCAGGATACTGATAAAGGGTGCCTAGCTGCACTGAACTGGAGAAGGGCCAGTCTAGATGAAGGGCCCTGGCTTGTTTCACTTCTGCACCTGGCACATAAGAAAACATGGTTGCAAAGCTGGGTTCCCTAGGGTTGCCAACTGGAGCACTGATGCCTGATCTCTCCAGGTGTCAGTGCAACTTCTAAGTGAAGGGAGTGTAAACTGTTGGTCCTTAAGCTATGAACCTCAGTACTGGCAATGCTAGAAGGAATATGACAGTGCTAATAATGTCGTCCTCTTAAACTAAATTGTGTAAGCTGATAGCTGTGTTTATTAGCTTGGCATTAGTCATTCCACAGTTCATACATGTACCAAAACTTTTCACTCTGCTCCCTAAATGTATGCAACTACTTGTCCATTGACATAATGAAACTAGAACCATGTCACATCTTCTGTGCTCCATTGGTTGCAAGAATTTGTCCTCGTGTTGGAGAGGAGGAACATAAAATTATAGCTATTATTAATTTTCCAAAATAGGTAACTCATAATTGATAGAGTAATTGGTAGAACCATGATTTCAACCCAGAAAGGCTAACTCCTGTGTCTGCACTCTTTTGCACTATACTTTGCTTTCTCTTACATAACAAAACATGAAAATGGAAAAGCAAATTAGTATTTTACTTACTTTAGATTTTTGTTCATATTTCACATCAGATAACTTTACAATTTCACCCACAAACATCATTTTTTCATGCTAGGTGAAATAATTACTAATATGCAGAGAAGCCTCTGATACATAGTAAGTGATAAATGGCTCTGTTATGGTTTATGTCTAGTTGTCCCCCCAAAGCCTCATGGAGTCATTGGGCGGGGAATTCTAGAGTTTGAGACTTAATCCATGATCCCTGGGATTATAGGTTTTAGTACTTCTGGGATTATGGGTGTAGCTTAGGGCGGGAGCTAAGGCGGAGAGCCTGAATGTAATATAAAGAGAGACAGACTGGAGCTCTAGCTTTTGCTGCTGCTCTGCTGCCCTGATTGACTGGCTGCCTCTGCTGCCATTTTGCTGCTGTTCTGCCTCCATGAACTGGATGCTCTCCACCCTGCTCCACTCAGCCTTGGGCTAGCCGAATATGGACTGAAACCTCTACAAACTGTGAGCTAAATAAACCTTTCCTTCCTTCATTTTGAGTGTCGGCTATTTGTCCCAGCAA
>PVJA010022461.1:8490-34348 GCA_004027025.1 Myocastor coypus
CCCCCCCCCCCCCCCCCCCCCGCTTTCCTACCAGGACTGACATGAGAATTGAGCTGCGAACGTGAGCGGAAGTGTCCAAGGTGGTGGCCATTGCAGTCCTTCGCCTCGCCAGCCTTGACTGGTGGGAACATTCTGCTCTCCCCACAGCAATTAAGCGCCCCTGGAAGTTGCTGGGGGACCCTTTCTTTTTCTAACCCCTAACTCTAGAAAGAGGAAATGGACTACATTAGTGTAGGACTTGGCACATTTGTGCCCACGTTCCTTGTCTATGCCAGCTGTGTTGGCCAGGTTTCTCCCCAAAATGCTGCAAGTGTACGTACCGCCGTGAGGTTAATTATTATAGAAACTGACTTCTGTGACTTTGGAGACTGCAAGACCCAGGATCTGCTGCCTGGCGGCTGGATGTCCAGGAAAGCCGGTGGTATAAGGCACCCAAGTCAGGGCCTGAGAATCAGGAGGACCCTCTGCTCATGGTCAGAAGGTGAACGTTCCAGCTGGGGGGATAATTCATCCTTCCTCCACCCTTTTTATTTTTCTGTTAAGGCCCTCAATGGACACGGTGGCATCCATGTGCTTCAGGGGAGGAGCGGGTCTTCTGATGGTTCAGATGCTGAGCTCTCCCCCACCTAGGCAGGGTGCATAAAGTTCACCATCACTCCCAGTCTTATTTATGTCCATCATAGGATCAAGAAAAATGAACTTGCCTCCATTTCTAGCCTCAGCACCCATGGCTCACAGATCCATCTCTCTGTCCTCTGAGCTCACACCTTAGCAGGGTTCCAGCACCCCGTACCTCAGATAAGAAGGCACCCCTGGGAGTCTCTGCAGGGCTGTGGCACCTCCGCTCCCCAGCCCCAGCCCCCTGACCCCTCAGCTTCCAGACACGGTGCCACCACCGCGTCTTGTGGCCGTTGGGAGCTTGTGCACCGTTCGGCACCATGGTGGGTTTTGTCGCCCTGGAGCTGCATCCACGTAGCTCTGCTCCTCCAGCCTCCTCCTGCTGCCCAAGATGCCCCAGCAGCGAGAGCTTCATGTGCAAGAGACTGCTGGCTCCTACCGGGGACCAGTGTGCTACATCTGCCTTGCCGCCCTTGGTGGGGGCCAATCCCAAAGCTCTCCAGAGCCTCGTGCCTTTGCAGTCAATCCACCTGCTGCTCCTCTGCCTCTTTCCCCTGCTGGCCGGGGAGTTTCCTGGGCAGGGAAGTGTCCTCAGGGCCTGGTATGGCTCTGGCACATATACACCATGCCCTCTGAGGTTTGTTGAAGGGATGAGGTTCTCCCCAACTAGATCTGCTCTGCGAGCTGGGACCCCTGACTCAGCAGCCACCTCCATCCCCACCTCCATCCCCACGTCTGCGGGAGAGCCTGGCACACGCCCCAGCCAGGGAGTGAGTGACTGGCCATTTGGCTAGGTAAGTGGGTCATGATGCCAGCTCTGGGTAGGGCTGGGCAGCTCTGCAGGTGGGTCTTCCTGCTGCATTGCCATGGAGCTCCACCATTCACATAGTGGCCTGACAGTAGACCTCAGGCTGCTGGGGTGTCCTGCAGCAGGAGGAAGGGTGCGGAGGTAGAGGGAGCAGCTGGGGCAGCTTTTACAGCTCCATGGGCCCTGGCTCCTTTCCTTCTGGCAGGGCAGCCCCAGTGCTTTGACTGTGACCCTCAGAGGTGAGAAAACACTCAGGCTGCCCCTCTTGCCAAGCATGACCTAAGGCAGCTGCTTTGAGGGGCCTTAACTCATTGCGCAAGCCACCAGCGATGCAGGTCCCCGTCTCCCATGCTGCCTACCTAATCTGTGTTTTGACCTTTCTTTCTGTTCGTTCTCCTCTAAACCAGCTACAAAGACCCTGGGTGTTCTCAGTGGGTCACCCTTGTTTCCTGGTAGCATTCTGGAACCTTCTTCCTGGACTCCTAGTCCAATGAGCTGGCAGGGGAGCCTGCGCCACTTGCCTGGGAGTTGCCTCCTGGTGAAATCTGGCAAGACAAGCCACAGCCGCTCATCCTGGAACTTCATGTTCCTCGCAGTTTTGCTGTCTGCCACGGGCCCTGGCATCATGTTTAGCAAAGCTTTCTACTTCTTAAGCTACTTTTGCAACCTGTGATTGAACTATGATCAGTGCAGGTATCAGGATGCAGCGGCGTCTTTTAGTTCTCTATTATGGATGAAATATTTGGCCTGGAAAGAAAAAAACTGGCTTTGGGATTGATGCGCACCGGTGTAATCCATCTCTGGTATTAATCCGTGCGTATGGCACAGTGGAAGCCCCAATCTGGGTTATTTTAGATGGACAGGAAATGGTATTTTCAGTGTTAGAGTTCGGGGCGTTGTTGTCCTACAACTGTTGTTGCCTTGGAGGGATCCAACTCTGCCCTTCACGACAGTCCTCATCCGTAGCCTTCCGTATTTGAGTGTGAGGTCTTCATGGACAGCTGCATTGCCAAACCAACACAATACCGAGCCCACAAGTGGCCCTCAGTTGCTGTGTTTAATTCTGTCTTCTAAGTCACTATGTACATCAGTTCCAGAGCAGCAAGATTCTGAGAAGGATTTAGGCATCTGTGGTACCAGTTTGTGAACAGTTTCCCTCACTGGGAAAATACAGACAGAACCGATACATTTCAGAATGTGTTAAGCCTAGGATCCTTGAGCAGGTTGGAGCAACCTTGGTGATCCCTTGCACCATTTCGACATCACTGTAGCCATCAAGACCACCTGCTAGCAGGGTCCCCCATCCTGGCACACTAGTGTTGCCCAGTGTGTATGGCTCTTTTTCCTCTACCAGTGTGCAGGAGCCCAGGGAGCTGGGCACAGTGTTCTCCTCTCTGCACTAGCATGAGACTCAGGGACTTGGCCCCCGCCGGGCAAGGTGCACGGCCTTAGCGAGCCCTCAGCCTCAGCCCGAGCCTCCAGATCCCCTTCTGAATGGTGGCTGTGGAGGGGAGTGGCTCCCCTAGAACCAAGGAGGGCTGTGTGTGGGACCGTGGCATCAGCCGCTGAGGTGTCTTCTTTTCACCCATGTTGCACAGATGCCAAGGGCTGGCCAGAGCCGCAGCTGACAGAGCTCGCTGCCCCTGGGAAATGCGTTCTGGGTGCAAACAGCCGACTCTCACCCTGGCTTCTGCAGCACCCTGAGTTTTACACAATTGCATATTTTCTCTGCTGGCTTTGACAGTGTTTCTTCTCCTTCTGCTAGACCTGAAGCTCTTCAGAGGAGGGAACAAATGCTCGGCCTGGTCTTGTTTCCTTGGCATGATGCACAGCTCTGGAGGCACAGGGCTGGGGAAAGGACCAGGGGTGACCTGTGGTGATAGCAGTAAGGATGTGAGTGTGGGGAGAGGGTGCAGGGCCATGTGACAGCTCCTCCCCAAGTCTCTGCCTGACCTTGGGCCCTCTGTTGGCTTCTGTCAGAAGCACCGTAGCCAGGTGACTTCATGCACAGACACTCATTTCTTCGCAGTTTTGGAGGCTGGGAGCCCAAGGTGTGGGCAGGGCTGTTTCTCCCGGGGCCACTCTCTGGCTTGAGGATGGCCACCTTCTCACAGTGTCCTCAAATGGCCTCCCTTTGGGTTTCTCTGTCCTAATCTCTCTGTAAGAAAACCAGTAGGCTGGACTGGGGCCCAGGTGACCTCATTTGGCCTAAACACCTTGTACCGCTGTGTCTCCAAGCATAGTTGGAAGTCCTGGGAGCCAGGAACTCTGCAGAGACGCAGCTTGGACCCGTTCCCACCCTTCATCGCATTTCTTCTGCTCCTCCGGGACCTGCGCCCATGCCCAAGCACTGGATGCACACCTGTTGGGAGTGGAGAGCCCCTCAGAAAGCCTGCAGCTGCCTTGGATGTGCGCAGCAGGACCCAGCTTGGCAGTGGAGCCACGGGTGTCTGATCCCATTCCAGAGAGTAAGATGAACTTGGCAAGAAGAGGAAGGATGCCACCATCTGTGTCCCCAAATTCCAGCTGTGTCCCACTGTTGAGGACTCGGGAACTGGTGGGCTGGTGCCCGTGTGACTGATAGGCAGGTTACCTCCTGCTTATTCTTGTCCTCCAGATTTCAGTCCGGCAGTTTCCACGGGAGAGCAGAGGGGCAGAGACACGCAAGGCTCTCTGGTTTGTCCTTGGTTTGCCCTCAGGTGTGAGATCCTGGATGCTGCCTGCTACTGCTTCACCCCTGTCCAGTGGGGAGCCCTTTCGCTTCCAGGAGACTCACGTGGAATCAAGTGCATAAGAGCACCTGTGGACGCAAGTGTTGTGTGCCTGAGGAGCTGCTCCACGCACATCCTTCCCCCATTGTTTGCCTTGGTGCCTGTATTTCCCTCAGGATGCAGGACCAAGGTGCTGTCATGTCTGAGGGCGGGACTAGAGGTGAGCTCTTCACTGGGCACCTGCTTCTTTCTTGTTTGTTTTCCTTCTTAAGTGCGGCCACCACCTCATCCTCCAACTTGCCCTTTTCTGAGTCTGTTACTCCACTTGGAAATAAATCTTGAATTGGATTTTGGGGTTCTGTCTGCATACGTGAAATCTAGCAAGAGCATTTTTATAGTCATAAAGGAACCTTTTTTTCAATAAAACATACTGGTGTATACCCAGTCCCCATCTTTTAACTAAATTTCTTGGTAGAGATTTATCAGGAGGCATAGCTCTGTAACGTCTACATTCTACGGAACGCAAACTGTGATACAAGCAAATAGAGAAGCAGGTGACCAGAACAGAGCAGATGGCCTGCTGGGCACACCCAGACCCCCTGCTCTTTTGTGGGGTCCACATGACTAAAATGACTTCAGAAAATCATTTATTAGGCCAGGCATGGTGGCACATGCCTGTAATCCCAGCACTTGGGAGGCTGAGGCAGGAGGATCGGTGTGAGTTCAAGATTAGCTTGGGCTACAAAAGTGAGCTCAAGGTCAGCCTGAACTGCATAGCGAGACTCTGTCTCAAAAAGATGAAAGAAAAGAAAGAAAAAAAAAAAAGAAAAGAAAAGAAAGAAAGAAAGAAAGAAAATCATGTATTGGGGCAGGCTTATAATCCCAGCAGTCTGAGAGGCTGAGGCGGGAAGATCATTAGTTCAACCCCAGCCTGGATAACTTAGAGACTCACTGAGGCCCAGTCCGAAGAAAACGGAAAGGAAAGAAAAGAAAGAGAGCAGAAGTTATGCACAGAGCCTGGCCCGGGTTTGCTGATCCTGGGTCAATATCAAGATCCTTCCTAAGGATGACTTATCCCAGCGGCTCTAAGCACCCAAAGCCTGGCCTGCTAGTCATCTGCAGGGCACCCTGGTGCGCCCCTCTTGAAAATCCATAGTGCAAGTTTGTCCATGAAAAACCAAGTGAGTCTGCTGTCAGCCGAACACCAAGGCCTTGACTTCAGAGCTCCACACACGCCATTCACTCGCTTCTTGGTGTTCTCAAGAGTCCGCTGCGGGACACATCAGTGGGCTGATGCCTTGGGAAGCGCCCTTCCTGGTGCTCATCATTAAGGTCAGGAGACTGGGTCTGGCTGGCTTCCTGGGGGTCACGGGAGGAGGCAGGGAAGGAGAGAACCTGGGGGCAGTCCGTGCCCGCCCACTGCAGGGTTTCAAGTCCTGCCCCGCACCTCTGGGCAGGCTCTGGGAAGGCCCTGCAGGAGCCACGCGGCTGGGGAGATACACCAAGACCACGAAGAGCCCAGGGTCAGGATCAGAGCCGAGTGCCTCCAAGGAGAGGTGTCCGAGCCATCCTCTCTGCCTAGGAGGAGCCTGGTTCTCAAAGACCATGGAGCCCCTTGCTTTATCCCAGCGAAGAGGAGCCCTAGGGCCATTTGTCTCTTTAACCGAGGTGCCACTCTTGGTGGCCAGGGTCACGGCATGGGTTTCTGTGGTGGATGGAGTGGGCTGTCCCCGGTTATCCCGGACCAAGGATGGTTCATTTAGGCTGAAATGAGGCAGTGGAAGAACTGCCCAGGGACAGGCGCAGCATGGGGAGGGCTTGGGTGGGAGAGCGCAGCAGGAGGCAGGCGAGGGCCCAGGAGGAGGGTGCTGACGGCCTGGCACAGGCCTCTGCCAGAGGAAGAAATCAGCTATTACCAGTGTGGCGGGCACCCAAGGATCTGATGCAAACGACTGTGCTCCTGACGTGCATATGCGTGTGCGTGTATGCGTGTGCATGTGTCATTGGAGGTGATGAGAGGCCGCGTGAGCCAGGGCTGGACTCTTTGCTGATGAGAGCCCACGTGAGTGTCATTGCCAAAGTTCTCAGCAGCCACGCTGGAGCCCATGCTCCTGTAGATTCCTGGCACCGGCTGGACAGGAGCAGGGTACTGTTCTGTGAGGTTTTTGTCCGGGTGGGGGACATTCTGCATACAGGTAGAATACAGCGTATAGACACGTGGGCTTGAAGAGCATGCCCCAGTGCCCATGCAGGACTGTGGGAAGCAATGGGTCCCTGCTAAGGCACCTGGGGCTAGAGCAGGAGGAGTGTCATGCAGGCAGGGAAGGGATGGAGATTAGCAGACAGCAGGGCGAGGAAGGCGAGAATAACGGGAAACGGCACAAGAGGGTGAGCAGTTAGTGTCACCATCCGGGCACTATTGGCCTTTGGGCTGCTTACTGAGCAGTGCTAGCCTCCCACACAAGCCACCACCCAGTGGCCCGGATGACCGAAGCCCCACCTATCTTCAGTGCCCCAGGCTTGCCTCTGGCTGGGCAGGGAGTGAAGACCCCTTCACCTCTGACTGTCTGGAGCCGGGGACCCCTGGGCAAAAAACCAAGGACAGAGCTCAGTACCACCCTGCCAGAGAAAGCAGGGCCAGACATGTGGCAGTGTGTGGAGCAGCCATGAAGGGACAGCCACCGTCACGAGCAGGCCCAGGCTCAGGGTTTAGCCTACTCGGTGGGTAGCTCGCTTCCTTTCTGTCATGGTCATCTCGGAGCAGCTGGAAGGGGCGTGGGGAGAGAGGAGAGGCCTGTCCACACAGGGCCATGGCCATCCTCCCAGCATGATGGTGGGCTGACCAGAGTCGTAAGACGACGCAGTGCATGGACTTCACCCACCCGGTTTCCCCTCACATTAACATCCTGCAGTGACCCGGCACACGGACTAATGCTCAGAAACGAAGACTGCTGTGACCTGAACCTGAGGCATATTGGGACCTGGGTGGCTCTTCTAGCTTTCCCTTCCTCCATCCGAGCTGGGTAGGTCCGTCATTCCTGGGCCTGGTCTTCTCCTCATTTGTTCACTTACTTATTCTCTGGGTCCGTGTGGCCACCTCTGGTTGTGGGGGAGCTCAGGAAGAGGAAGAAGAAGCTGGCAAGCAGCCAGCATGTAGATCCCCACAAACATGTCCGGGGAGGGGGGAGGGGAGCCCTGCGGGGGGGTTGGTCTGTAACTAGGATACAAAGTTTCGCTATGCAGACGGTAACCCAACATACTTTACCCAGTGAGAATCATGGGAGCTCACAATGAAGGGGCCTCGGGGGCCGTGCAGGGCAGTGCTGGGGATGCTTCGAGGAGGGCCGGAAGCTCACCGGGGAAGTAGCAGGGTCGGCACCCCCCCAGTGGGGAACTCTACCCACAGTGGCTGGTCCCTGCCTGTGTCTGGGATTCAGGGAAACCTGCCAAAGGACGCAAGCGCAAGCCAACATGCGGGTTTGTTCTCATACCTCCAGCCACTGCCCCAGGCTCTTGCCCGTGCCCCTGCTGGGAGAGCTGGAACCGCTTCCTCCGCTGCCAGGATGTCTCAGGTTCCTGTCACACAGCCCACACGGTCCCCTCCTGCCGGTGTCTGTGATGTCTGCAGCTGTCTGTACCCTAGCTGTAGCCCACGGGCCCCTCCTATTCTGCTAGGTGAGGCAATGCCACACAGTCCTGCCACTGGCCCCAGCTTGCCCTGCGACATTCCCCACTTAATGCTGCCACCTATGTCCAAGTTTGTATAAGTGGCATCCAGAAAAAGTGACAATTCCTATGTCCCTCAAGGCAGAAGAACAGGTGTGGGATCGGGGACCCTCCATGGGCCGATGCCTGTCTCAGGTTTGTCTGTACTGTGTCCCCAGTTGGTGGGGGCAGTGAGCAGGGGGGTCTGGGTTTCAAGACAGGAATGTGTGACCCAGGGGGGACCTCTCTGGCCTGTTTTCCATCTTGGGAAATGCCCATGGTGATTGTAACACTTCTTTTTTGAGGACTGAAGTACGTGGCATGAGAAAGTGATGCCATGCCCTCTTTAGAAGGAGCACCCCCCCAGGACAAGTGCTATTAGCTGGTAGAGCGGGCCATGAGGGGCAGAGCTAGCCTCAGTAGGGACACAGGACAGGAGCAAGGAGGGGCGGCTGGGCACACCTTGGGCAACACGGCCTCATTTGAAAACCATTGTACATGTGGGGAAGCCAAGACACAGAAATGCAAAGCCACATTCCCCGAGTTGCTAAGCCTGGGAATGGGTTGACCTGTGACTAGGATACCGTGCTTCCGTCAATGTGCAGTTGGACATACGGCAAGTTAACACAAATGGAACAAACGAATATTCATGCTGACACCCCAATGTCAGCATGTTTGCAAAGGTTAACAGAAGTAAGAAGCAAAGGAAGGCAGCCAAGAAAGTGGGGATGAAGAGCAGTGTGCTCAGAACATGCGGACAGCAAGACCAGCCTGACAGTAGCAATGGGGACAAAGAGTGACCCAAGGTGTCGGGCCATAGCTGCCCTAGCAGACAGCAAGCAGCAGAGAGGTCTGTTTTAGAGACCAGGATGGCTGCTGCTAGCTACAGAACCAGTGGGCAAGGGGTCTCTGGTGGGGAAATGTAGCAGAGGTAGCTGAGGTCAGGGTGCATGCTGGGTAAGCCACACAGTGGCCACGGGACACCACAGGCAGCTGGCATTCAACATGGGAGTTTGAGGTGGCAGGAGAAGGCACAGGCCCTTCTGCACCTCACCCCTTTCCCACCTTACAGCAGGAAGAAAGTTTGACTCAGGGCATGTTTATTCCTGACCCACCCACGTTCACTGCTCAGCCCTGTCGCCATGTTTATTAGGCACATGCTCTCTGCTTCGCTGGAGCTTAAGTGTCCAGGAGCTTACTCCGTATTTGAGCAGCTGCTGCGGAGTAGTATGGTAGGGCCATAGGAGTGCTCCAGGGTCTGTGGGGGACAGTCCAGGTTCAAGGCCAAGCAGCTAAGACAGTCTCTGTGGAGGAGGTAGGACTTAGTGTAGGCTGGGAGAGAGAGACCATTCTGGGGAATGCGAAGAAAGAGGAAGTACGTTAGTCAGCTTTCTTACTGCTGGGACCAAACACCCAACACCCACAACTTAGGGAAGGACAACTTCAAGTTGGTTCATGGTTTCAGTCCATGGCCAGCTAGGCAGCAGCAGTGTGTTTTTCTGACCAGGCGCCACCTCCAAATGCATGAGACTTTAGGGAGACATTTGAGATCTAAGCCACAACGGGAAGTCACGCATAAGCCAATGAGGGATGCAAATACTCGCAAAAGCCATTAATTTATCAAAGCTGAGATTTCTGAGGATGACAAAAAAAATTAAGTAAAAATGGGAATGCAGCGAAAGGAAATGAAAGTGGGCTGTGGTTGGTAGCCCACAGACTGTAGGTGGTGGTCGTGGGCTCAAGTACCTAACGCCTTAGAACACAGAGAAGTGTCCACCAGGGGGAGCCCTGGTGATGGGGCAAACCCTAGACAGAACACGGCCTCCGATCTAGAGGGCTACATGATTAAGCCCTTTCTGTTGAAACTTGTGAGGCCTAGGGTCAACCTCCTCACGTCCTTGGATAGGAAGAGTCACCCGTGACTATATTGGGAAGAATCCAGCACCCTCAGTTTCTCATGCCCCCCTCTTTTCTGTGGATGTGGGGAAGTTTAGAGCTAAGTTCTACACCATGGAGTTGATTCCCTTGAGTCTGGCCTTTTAAAATAAAGTTGCAATTATTTCTCCTCCCACACATAATTCTTTTAGTGTGTCTCTTGTCTTTATTTATATGATAATGATTTCTTTACTTTGTGCTGTGTCATGTCCTTTTAGCAAAGAGGCAGGATGTAAAGAATTATTTTAAAGCATTTCAAAGAATTTATTACAAGAGTAGCAAAGAAAGCAGGCGCGTACATTATTGCCTTCTAGTGTTAACCCCTGAGGTCTTTGTTGCTCGGTTTTCCTTTTGCTTTGTCTTTGACTCCCCTTTGCACTGAAGTTAGGGACTCAATTTTATGCTGAGTGACAATGAGTATCCTTAGCTGTGATGCATGGATCCATGAATCTTGTCAGTTCCTTAATTGGTTCATCTTCTTTCTTGTTATAACTTGTTTTATTATTTACGAGCTTTCTATTGTGAGCGATCACAATTCTTCTTAGAAGTAGAAGAATGATAAGTACCTGGAGAAAAAATGGAATGCAGGAACAGAGTGTGCAAATGGAAGTTAACCTGTATTTGTTAAGATGGCAGGAAATAGAATGTTTAAAGAGGTGGAATACCAGAATGAGTCGGAGAGAATCCTAGTGACGTGCTTTTAAGGGAAGACTTTTTCTTCTCCCTGTGAACTACTGGGCTTCTGCTGCAGAGAGATACTCTGGGGTGGGGCTGGTTCCCCTCAGCAAGTGAGACTCCAGGGCACATGTGATCAGGGATGACAGGATGTACCTGAAGGGAGCTCCTGCTCCCAGAAGCAACATTACCAGCCAGGCACCTTCTTAGCTTTCTGTTTATGTGGCTCAATGTGACTAACCCTGAGATGGGCAGGAATGGAGAGGAAGGCTTGAGCTCTGTCCTGGCTGGAAGATTAAACGTAGAGGAAGTACACCTCAGAGACTCAGCAGAGTTGTGGTTGGGGCTCTCGGAAGGGGCATGTGCATGCAAGAAAGAAACCATTTATTGGGAAGAAAAAAAGGAAGCAGGGCAGAGCAGCAAGAGGACAGGAGAACTAGAGAAAGCCACGTAGGGAAGTGATGCGTGAAAGAGAGCCCAGAACGCAGTTTAAATGGAAGGACTGATGGACGGTGCTATAAAAGAGAACTGGAGAAGGTCTCAGGAAATAGAGGGGCGCAGTAAGGCACTCAGTAAGCTTTTAGCACACCCGGTAGCAAGTTCAGAAGATTGAGGGAAGAATGAAATACCTTCCTGGAGCCGCTAATTGGAAAAGGCCAAGGGGCGTGAGTTAATCTGGATGTCTGACAGGATAGCCACTGAGGGTGGAGCTGATCCACCAGCTCAGTGTCTGTGGCTGGCGGGGCTGGGAATGCGAGAAGGGAAGGGAAGGGGGCTCCCAAGCAGTTTGTGAGCCATCGAGTGGCGCCAGGAGCTCTCGGGCTCCTGCCTTGGTGCGGGTTCCCAGCACCAGAGCCTTCCCACGTGTGCACCTCCAGCCCTTGCCTGTACCCGCCTCTCCTCAGCCCGGCCTGCCATGCACCACATACGTAGTTTGTGCCTGTGTTCACCTTGTGCTGGAGGCCCTCACTGGTGGGTTCCGCCATCTCTGTGGCTTAGCAAGATTTAAATTTATTTCTTGTCCACACAGGAGTACAACAGGTGCGGTGGGTAGGTGGCATGTTAGGTGAGGGTTCAAGAACCCCAGGCATTCCATCCCTTACTTCCATGACAAAGAGAATAGAGAATTACTTGTGGGGGAAATTGGAGGTCCAGCCTGAAGTGGAAAGTGACTAGGAGTTCACTTCCGCCTACTCCCCAGGCTAGAAATCAGTTGTGTAGGCACCCTGACCATCAAGGAGCCGAAGTGGGAACAGTTTAGAAAGGTGCCTGGAAAAAAGAAAAAAAAGAAAGTGCCTGGTAGTTTCTATCACAGTATTTAAAAATAAATAAAAAAAAAAATAGCTGGGGAGATGGCTCCATGGCACAAGTGCCTGCCTGGCAAGTGCAAGGTTGTGAGTTCAAACCCCCCAAAAAAAGAGACTTAAAAATAAAAAATATTCCACAAGACAAAGGAAACTTGAACTTATAAAATAGATCACATTAGGTGGTTTATTATGTTTATGATGTGAAATTATTTGCTGTTTTAAAGGATCCAGAAAAACTTCTCTAACTAGAAACTCTTGGGCCGGTGAGACAGCTCCGTGGACTAAAGTGTGGGCTTAGGCAAGCTTAAGCAACCTCAGGGACCAAGGTTCGATCCCTGGTGCCACATGCTGTGCCAGCCCCACCCCCACCCCCAGTGCAGGCTGAGCTGGCTATAACATAAATAAGCAAATAAAGTTTAAAAAAAAATTTAAAAAGAGAATCTCCTTACTGTCGTGCTTTTAATCAGTCACTCTATTCCCGTTTTGTACTGGGACGGAGAGAAGAAGTAGTGTGGGTGGAATGTGAGGGGAGCCTCAGGGCTCAGGGAGCTGGAGGCGTGGCGTGGGCTCAAGGCCTCTCTAGGAGTCCGAAGAGGGAATGGAGTAACCAAGGCATCAAGCTAGGCGGAGACGGGATTCCACGTATGCACTCAGTTGACAGATCCCAGGTCGCAGCTGCCCCAGCTGCAGTTTGGCCATGCTGTCCTCCTTGCCCACCTGCCCAGTGCCTAAGCAAAGGCAGCCCGGGCAGGACGGCCCCAGGCACCCAGCCTGCCCTCCCGCTGGCTGTACCTGCGGTTGGATCTTATTTGTTGTCGGCTGTCATGTCTGGTTTCTCTCGGTTTCCTGGTTTTCCCAGCCTGTCTGTTCCATGAAATTCTGTGTTTTCAGAGCACTTTACCCTGGACGTATTAGCCTGCTGCTGTCCTGGTTTCACCCCATCCTGATTCCTGGAGCTAAGAGCGCTGCAGCTCCTCCTGGCGTGTCCCGGCCTGACCCATACACTTGGACGCGCTTGAGAGCCTCCGTGCCGACCAGCAGAGGCCCCTCCTTCCTTCTCCATCTGCCCAGCCTTCCTCCGCCTTCCTCATCCGAGGGCCAAGTAGATTCAACGGGCTCGCCCTGGCCTGGGCCTCGCTCCGGAAGAGGGAAATGCAATTTTACTCCTCACGCCTCGGCCGTGCTCCTCAGCACCCTGGACAGAGCCCTCATGCGCCACTTCCTGAGTTTCTGGGCTGGGATTTGGATCTAAGGCAGGACTGGCTTCCGGTGCCTTCTCAGGTGGTGGCTTCTAGTCAAAGTGTGTGTTCCAGTGCTCACTGCTACAGAGTCTTAAAGCCAGGGCTCTGCCAGTAGATTCACTCACTGTTCACCGTGGTGCAGCCAGGCCAGATTTTCACAGGGAGTCGTTTCAGCCTGGCCCAGGAGATAGGCATTTCCGGCTCTTGCTTGGGCAGACACGGCAGTCAGTTCACATGCTTGCACCTGGCTCCCAGTTCCGGCTTGGAGATCTTGGACAAGTCAGTTCTCCTTTCTGGACTGTTACCTGCAAAACAATAGTATTTACCTGCATCGGTATCAGAATTAAGAGAGCTGTTTCCCCAGCACTGTCCCTGGAATCATCTTGCCGGCGTCTCCGCATCCTCCTCACCTGTCTGCCTCTTCATCCTCAGGGCTCAGCGTAGAATATGGTGTGACAGAGCAGCCTGGAGCCCAGCGTGCGCAGGTAGCGAGTGGGCAGTGCCGCCACCAGCAGTAGCTCCTGTTTTCTTCCTCTCCTCCCCGGACGTGGCCCCCCGGGCAGGCCACGTGATTCATTGCCATCTGCTCTTTGCAACCCCGCCCGCCCTTTGTTTCCATGAACACACCAAACAGAGCAATGTGCAAGTAGAAATAAGCCCCCTCGGAGAACCCAGGCCCGGGATTCCCGCAACACCCCAGGTCACAGCTTGTTCCCACCACCAAGGCACGGCGGGGTGGCAGAGGAGGCTGATGTGGGCTCAGAGAAAGGCTTCTTGGGGTGGAAAGCCGGGCCATGGCCACACAGAGTCCTACCCAGCGTGCCACCCTCTACCTGCAACCGGAAGTCGATCGGCCTGAGCCTGGAACTTGGGGTTCTTCGCCGTCTCCCCCTGCCACCTCCCCAAGCTGTGACCTCGGCCTGGGTTGGTGGCTGCAGGAAGGAGTGGCAGGACACATGGCAGCATCAGAAATGCACTCGTCAGGATGTTTTTATTCTTTCTAAATGGATTTCTTTTCCTGGATGAATTTTTATCCAAGTCTTATCCTTGGTACCTGACAGTGTCAGAAAAGAGTAACTCGGGGTGGTAGGGTGCAAAAAGTTTGGCAGTTAATGGGGCTCTGGGCGTGGTTGAACCAGAGGAATGTTCTGTGAAGTGCTTCAGGCCCTCCTGTCCCTGAGCTGACGGCCCCCAGTGTCTGCGGCCAGGTACTACAGCATGCGCGGCCTCTCACTGTGTGGCTGCTGCCACCACCCCGGTATCCATGTCCAGGCAGGGTCAGTGCAGGTGCAAGGCCTTCAGTGGCCAGCTGGGAGTCCAGGAGGCGTGGAGGGAGCGGCAGTCAGGTGAGGAGGTGTGGACCCCCCATGTCCTGCATCCCCCGAACCTTGCTCCACGCGGCACCACCGCAGTAGAGCTGTTTCTCTTGTACATAGAGCCCAGCCTGTAAACAGGCCCTGGGGTGGGCATCACTAGTCTCACAGCTGCCCACCCTGGCAGTGCCTCCTGGGGGCAGCACAGGCTCTGGTGACAATGCTTTAGCTCCTAGGTGCTGGTGGGGCGACATGAGCCAGCAGCCGCCTCCAGGTGCGCACGCTGCCTATGCTCTCGCTTCGTTCATTCAGTGCTTCTGCAATGATTCACAGTGTGCAAGGGCCCGGGTGGGGCCGGACCACGCGAGTCACCACAGCACAGCTCCGGAGCCCGTGTCAAGGCCCGTCACAAGGGGGTGGTAGGGCCAGCACCACCTGCCTAGAGGGACCTGGAGCATGGGTGTTGACCCCAGCCCTGGCCTCCAGCATCTCACTGCAGGGGCGTGGAGCCGGGTGTGTACCCAGCCACATGGCCCTGGGTCTGGGCTTTAGCAAGACGTGGCGGCCGTCGGACAGATGTCACACCATGGTTCATTCATTCATTCATTCATTCACTCAGCATGAGGTTTCAGGCTCTATTCATTTGTCTACAGTGAGCAGAACAGACCAACATCCCTCCCCGCTACAGAATCCACAAAGCAGCAAGAAGAGACAGAAAATATGAGAAATCAATGTTTTAAAAGTGAGTTAGCGACAAACGTGATAAAGACAAGACGGCAGGTGGGGAGCACGGAGCTTTCTTGGCAGTAGCTGGCAGTATCCTTGCTTGTTGTTTAATTTGGAGGGAAGGCAGGATGCCTGCAGTGCCATAGGAGGAAGTTGCTTTGTAACCACGGTAGGTCTCAGGCTTGTGAGCAATGGCTATGGTTTGAATCTTGCTGTGGGACAGTTAAGTGGGTGAAGACCACAGGCTTTTGTCCCTGTGGTCGGCCACCTGCCTGGTGCATGGCAGCAAGAAGTGGGCCCCAGGAGGTCCTCGGCAGGCACTGCCAAGGACTTCGTCATTGCCTTTGCCCAGGAAAAAGGCAGGTGAGCCGCCAAAAATAAGGGTGACCGTCAAGTGTCACCGGTCCTCCCTGTCATCAGAAGCCTGGGGGGACCTGGAGCGCTTGGTGAGCAGAGTGCCGTAGGCAGAGTCTAAGCCAGTGTCGAGAGTGTCACAGTGTGTAGAGGCATGTGTGCTCTTACTGGACACTGGTGGCCCCTGGGAACCTGGAGGGTGTTCACCCTGTAGTTCTCAGAAGAGCATGAGTGGCTGGCAGTTGGGGACAGCTGGGGAGCTCAGTAGTTTAGCAACGCGGAGAAGGGCAAGGAGCTGGGGAAGGAAGCAACTTGTGCGAAATGCCAACTGCAGCAATGTAAATAAAGAGCTTCCCAGGAAATGCACAAATAAAATGCGGGCAGCAATCCCCGGGGAATAGTCATCAGGCTCCGCTCTCGGTCCCTTCCGGAGCTGCAAGAGAGTGCAGGACGTCTCCGAGGTCTGGCCCCATCTGCTGGGACAGGGAATCCCTTCAGCTAGCGCACATCCTACTGGAGCCAGCTGCACCCCGGCCCTCTGGTGGGGCGTCCAGCAGGGGAAGCTGGTGAGGCAGCGAAGGGGTGAAGTTCCTGGTGTTTGTGTCTCTTGAGCCCCTTTGAAGCTGGCATGGTGTGTGTAGGAAGGGAACAGGTCTTGCCAGCAGTCTGTATGGCCCAAAATGGGATCTGTGGCTCCAAGGCAGGTGTGGTGGTAGGGGGAGAGGACCCCTGCTCCCCCCCATGACTTTGCTTCCCCCCCCTCTGGCCCAGGGCTCAGCAAGCTGCTGCTTCCCGAGAAGCCCCACAGGGCATGTAGGTCTTACCAGGAAGCACCTTGTGCTCCCTAATATCCTCAGCAAGGACCTCAGTGATGCCTCAGTTGTGCAGCTGCCCTTTAGGGCTGGTTTGGGGGAAGGGGAGGGTGACCGGTGCCAGTGGGAGGAGCCAACACCAGTCAGCAGAGCTGCTTCTGGGACATGGACCTCCAGGTCAGGAAGCAGGGTCCCCAGCTCTGAGCTGCGCAACTGGCTTCCTCCCTGCAGGGAGGAAGGTGCTTTCACCAGCCTGGGGCTCTGCCCTTGGTCTACCCACTCCAGTTCTAGCAAGACTCCTGCTGGCTCTGGAGCTGGGCAGAGATCCTGTGCCCTGCTCCCGCCCTCTAGCTATGTGGTCAGCTGATCACCTGTCCTCCTGCACCTCCAGGGAGAGCCCTATTGCTCCCCATCGCATACCCCACCACCCCAGCCAGGACTTCCTCACTCTGCCTGTCCTGGGCATATTCAGAGTCAAGTCCAGGCTCTCCCCTCTGTACAACCCTGGCATCATGGTCCTGACACCCCTCCCAATAGTACCCTCAGTGAAGACTGCCTCATCAAGTTTCATAAGCAGCTTTTCATATTTCCTCTAGGGTGCAACTGTCACAGGCTGCCCTTTGGGGGCCACACCCCTCCTTACAGACAGAAGCAGGGCCTTCCTAAGACACTGTGTATACTTGGGAATTGTAGTACACAGCCTAAGCACAGGAGCCTGCATGGACTTCCTGCCCCAGGGACCCAGCCTGAGAGCTGAGCTTCTCCCCTGGGCCCCCTGACTGCCCCTGGGCCATCTCTGGAGAGTTCAGAGTGGCTCACGCTGGGCGCTCCCTGGCCTCCCTTCAGTGGGGTTGGGGGGTGGAGAGCAGAAGGGCTGATGCCTTGGCGGAAGGGACGGGGGTGGTGGCCTGCACACAGCCCTGCTGCTTTCTTCCCCGTGAAGCTGTCATATTGTGGCATTAGAGGGGGCATGGCGGCAGAAACCCCAGAACAGCGGCGTCCTGTTGCTCAGTGGTCCTTTCCTCTCAGTGGCCACAGTCTGCTCATCTCACATTTGTGCGTGGCTAGGGTCCTGTGCACCCCATGCCTGAAGGCATCTCATTCTAGAGCGCAGAAGGAAAACAGCCCTCAACTCTTCACTTGGAAGAAGGGTTTTCCTCTGGAGGGTGCCTGGCAGGTATTTGCTGAGGGAACAGAAGGGGTTAAATGGAGTTCTGTAGACCGGGGTGGGGGTGTTTGGATTTTTGTCCACAGGGCAGAGCAAGTGAAACTTGATCCTAGTGGGAATTCTCAGGAACAGAAGGCTAGAAACAGAGTTGATCAATGAAAGCTGTTTCCAGAGAGCAGGAGCCATTGATGAATTCTAGCTCTGCCCAGTCCATCGGAGCTCACCTGCTCCTGAGAGCCAAGCTGGGGTGGGAACAGGAGAAAGCCAAAGGAAGAGGAGAGAAGAGGAGGATAAGAAAGGGAAAGAGGGGAAGAGAAAGGAGAGGGGAAGGGAGAGAAGGGGGCGCTCGAAGCTGGCCTGCCGCTGGAAGCAGGACGTCCCCTGGCGGAAGCTGAAGCCACCCCTCCTCCTGCACGTGCTGTGAGTCTTTCCTTGCCTCCTGTGTTTGGGAAGGAGGGCGAGGGGCAGCTCCCTCTGAGGTCACTTTTTTGCCTGTGGCGATGGATGGACAGCCCCAGGCCTGAAAAGATGGGTGACTCCGTGAGAGGGTGACTTGGGCAGTCTGGACATTGAAGGATACAGAATCCAGGGAATTCAGCAACTTTGGCAAGAGACCAAGCCCTGCCCCCTGCCCCCAGTGTTTTCCATCTTGTCCCTGTTTAAAAGATGGAGTAGAGTAAGGTCCAGCAGAGGAAATGATGTGTCCGGCATGACACAGCACCGTGCAGGGCCAGCAATTATGGGTGCTGCCTCCCTTGCAGAGGCTTCAGAGGCTTAGAAGAAAGCACGATGTCCCTTGGGTGGTGGGGGTCCTGAGGGGAGCAGGGCAGGCTGGACTTCCATCCCTTGGTGGCTTCCTGGGTCCTGCTTGAAGCTGTCTGTCCCCAGTCTCCTGCGCCTGCCTCCATCAGGACCACAGGGCTGCCTTCAGAGGCTCCCTGAGGGGGATCTGCCCCCTTTCTGTCTGTTTGTCCCAGGAACTGCCCAGGCCTGTTTGTTCCCTTGAAGAACAGGCCAAGGACCTCAGATATTTGTTAGACCCCAGCTCCAGCCGTGCAGCGGAAACCACTCTCAATGCCCCTCATCTCGTTTGTGTTTTCAGCGCTGGGGGTAAAGCCACGCCTGCACAGAGATGCATTCCCAACTCTCTTCTTCTCAATGCTTTATTTTGAGGCAGCGACACTGAATGGCAGAGCCCGCCCCCCCGGGCTGACTTTAAGTTTGCAGTTCTCCTGCCAGAGTGCCAGGGTGACAGGTGTGCACCCCCAGGCCCAGACTCGACTTACCTTCCTGCAAGCAAAGACCGGAGATGCAGGACAGGCTGCTCAAGGTCGCGGGGGCTGCCAGCACCATAGCGGAAGCCGTGGCCCCGTGGTTTCCTGACAAGGCGGTAAACCGAGGCACAGGAAAGCCTGTCTCTCGGCCTCTCGGCCGGGGGTGCCAAGCTTTGGTCCTGCTCTCACTGTGCTCCTACTTCTTATCTGTCACCAGGACGCTTTTGGTTTCAGTGCCACGCTGGGCCACGTCGGGCCGCAGGGAGGGAGCACCCAGCAGGCCTCCTAGCTGCTCTGTGGCGCTGCCTTTGCCTGTGGCTTCCGCGATGGTGGGCTGGTGGACCGGGCCCCTGAGACTGGGGTCCTCGGCTCCCGTCTTCCTGAGTGTGAGGACACGTGGAGCCCCTGGGTCTACCCTGTGCTGTGCTTTCTGGTTCCACTGTGGCACAACTAAAGCAGCCGCCCGGAGCAGCCCAGAGCCCTTCTGCCTGCTCGATCTGGAGCACAGTGGGTCCAGTGAAGGCTTTGGGCTCCTTTGCCCTGCAGGAAGCCAGCTGGTCGCCTGAACCCGGGGTGGGGGGCTTCCCAGTAGGGGCCTCCTGTGAATAGGCCACCCTTTGGTGAGCAGTAGGCGGGGAACTTATGGGACCCCCCAGCCCTGCTCCTGCCTCCTGGCTGGCTGCGCTGGCCAGGCGACCTCTGTGTGCCAGCCAGGGTGGCAGTGGTGAGACCATGTCCTGCTCTTCTCCCTCGGTGCCAGAGCAGCCCCGGGGTACAGCTGACACTAGGTCCCTCAGCTCATCAGCCCGGGCTTCCTTGGAGGTCCTGGAGCTCCACTGGGTTAGTTGGATGTTTTAAAGGCCATCTGCCCCCAAAAAGGCTTGTATATGTTTTTTTCCTTTTTCCAGAGTAGTGGGATTGAACCTATAACCTTGGCGCTGAGCTGCATCCCAGGCCTTTACTTCTGTCTTTGAGTCCAGGTCTAGGTGACAAAGTCACACAGCCAGGGTTGGCTTTCGCAACCCTCCTGTCTCGACCTCCCAAGGAAATGATGACGGGGGCTCAGTCAGGTGTGGAACCCACAGCATTCTGGAGCAGATACCACTCAGGCCTCCGTGTGCCCATGCCTGCGGTGATTTGGGCCCAGCTTGTGCCCTATGAAGTCTGGGCGGCTTTGTGGTGCTGCCGGTGGCGGGGCCTTTAAGAGATTATGTTAGGAAAGAGAGATGGCTGCTTTTCCCACAAGCCTGAGCTCCTTACCTGAAAAGCACGCTGCCACGAAGTGAGGCGACTCCTCGCACTTCCCACTTCGTACATGTCACTCCCCCTACCACCATGTACTTAAAGCAGCACAAGTCCCCCCAGGGCACCATACTCCTGGGCTTTCCAGCTTCCAGAACTGTCAGAAAAAGCCGAACCTTTGTCCTTTGTAAGTTAGTCAGACTCAGGTATTCAGTTGTAACAACACAAAACAGACTAAGACAACTCTTCAGCTCTCACATATTAACATTAATAGATTTTGTCAGCAAGTCTGCTGATGGGTAGGAAATAGTTTCTTTCTCATGCCAGGAAAGACCCAGACTTCCTCACTGAATGGGCTGCTTGTATTTTTCAGAACTGTGGGTAAAGCTGAGAACTAAGGGCAGCATGACACTTGCTCGTGCCATGGTAGGCCCAGCCAAGAAGGCATGGCCTTCACCCCTGGCCCATCGAAGTGCTCAGTGTCCCTGGATCTGCTTATGACTCGGCGGCCACGGCTTTGGCTGGGCACGGGGCGTGTGTGAGGACAGAGAGCCACATGATCACCACTCCGGGCTGCAGAAGGAGTAGCACTGTGCAGTGTGGCTGTCAGGGGGGTGGGGCTGTGGCCCACAACAGCTCCTCCTGAGGGAACCTTTCGGCATTACAGGAAACCCCTCTAGGCCCAGAGTCCCCATCTGTAAAATCAGGACCTACCACACCAAGATCAGGTGTTGAAGGCCTGGAGTATGATGCGTTGGTCCGTGTGCACACCGCCAGTGGGTCACCGTCATCGAGCTAACGTACGGATCTGTCACGTCACAGTTAGCGTTTTGCCTGGTGGCGAGACCACTGAGAATCCTCAGCAAGTTCCAGGATTGGTGCATACAGCATATGGTGTATGTCATTATTAACTGTGGTCACACTGCGCATGAGACCGGGTCCTCAAACTCACTGAGCAGCCCAGGCTGGCCTTGGATCCCCAGCGAGCCTTCTGCCTCAGCCTCCTGAGTGCTTGGGTTATGCAAGTGTGTGATGATTTCCTTGCTTTACAAGAATGAATGATATTCCATTAAATGTCTGTCTCTCTGATATCTGTCTGTCTATCTATCTATCTATCTATCTATCGATATATATATATATATATATATATAGTATGTGTGTGTGTATATATATATATATGTATATATATATATATATATATATGTATATGTATATCAGATTTTCTTCATTTGCCCATCAATGTGCTCTTAGCTTATTGCAAATACACAGCAGACTCGCTTCACTTGACATAACATCAAGGTTTGTCCCTGTAGTACTGCGTGTCAAGAGTTCCTTTCTTTGGATCACTAACACTCTGCTTTATCTATAACCACGTCCTGTTTGTTCATCCTCTGATAGTTTCCAGTTGCTCCCACGCTTTGGCCGCTGGGAGTGATGCCGTCAGGCCCAGGGCTGCAGTATCTCGGGGAGGCCCTGTCCCCAGCCCCCGTTCTCATGCGTGCTGTTTCTGAGGGGATGCCGCGCTGTCATCCGCAGTGGCCCCATCGTGCTATGCTGCCCCGCAAGTCCCCAGGGTTCTGACTTGCCCTTGTTCTTGCCAACGCTTTGTTATTTCTTTTTCTTGTTGTTACTTTAAAATAACAACTGTTTCCCTATGGTTATTGCTTTTAAACTGACCAGTGGCAAGACATAGTAAATGTTCTCTTTCTTGTCTTTTCTTGGTGGTGTCTGCTTAGCCACCTCACTTCCCGAGCTGCAGTGGGGACCATAGGCATTCAGGAAAGTGGGGGGAGGAGCAGGTGGGGTGCGGCTGGTGGGTGAGGGTGGCGGCCCTTGGTGAGCATCTGCATGGTGTGGCCTTCCCAAGACTATGACATCCGCCATCCGCCATCTGCCATCCGAGTTTGATAATGCAAACCTCCCCATCACCCTGAGGCCAGAAATGTGGTGGCTCTGAGGAAGGATGGCAGTGCAGAACCCCTCCCTACCCTCCAGAGCCATTGCCCTGGAAAGCAGAGAGCCTGGGGCCTAGGTGACCAAGGAGAGTTCAGCAGGGCTGGAATCCCTGAAGGGACTTGAAGAGAGTCCCAGGGGCGGAGAAGGGAGAAACCTGGGCTTCCTTTCGGGAGGTGAGGGGGGGGCTGGGGAGCTGGGAGGGGCTTGCCCTCTGGAGAGCCGCAAGTCTTGCTGTGCCGGCGGGGCTTCCTGGTCCCACACACCCAATCCTCTGCCTTGCTGCCGAGCTCTGAGGCCCCTCCAGGTGTTTGCCTTTCTTTTGTGGCTGCTTCAGTAGTGTGCGCGGAGCATGGACTGTGTATAATTCTGTGGGTCTATGTCTTGTATCCTCCCAGAACACAGAATTTCTGGGGAGCCCGGTATGCTCCAGGGAGGCTCCGCCCCACAGGAACCCCAGGGTCCTCAGCCAGCAGGCGGCCACTACCTGGGGATGGCACTTTGGTGCTGGGCCTTGTACGTCTCCGAGCCTGGGGTTTTTCTCTCACTGTGGCAGGATACCCTGGCCGAGCTCTGAGTCCTGTGAGGAGTCTGCCGTTAGCCCTTAATGCCCAGCGGTAAGCACCTCCAAGCTTCCACTAACTCCTCGTGACTAACATTTCTAAGCTCTATCGCAAGGCTGGGTAAGCCCACCCCAAGTCTGAGAGGGTGGAAAGGGCTGATGTCCCTGGGATCCCAGGTGGCCCAGGGCTTTGCCCGACTAGATGGCGTGCTCCACAGTGCCCAGACCAGTGGCTTGCCGTAATGCCCACCTGACCTTCCTCATCATGTCCCAAGCTCTGAGATCAGACTTCCCCTCTTGAGAAGGAGAAGTCACTGTGAGTGAGGACTTCGACTCTGCAGGAGCCTGCAGGCTCTCAGGGTATCCCCTAACTCTCTGGGCTGAAGTCCTAACACTGAGGTGCAGTGGTTTTGAGGTGGGGTCTCTGAGAAGTGAGGGTGGCATTCTCAGGAGGCCACAGGGAGTTGTCCCCAGGGAGGATACCATCTTGACCAGAAAGGGTGGCACCAGACCCAGACAGCCCTGAGTGTGGGCTCCTCTATCCTCAGATTGACCTGTGGAGGTTGTGAAAGCCTCTAAGCCCTGAGCTGCCTCAGCCTGGCAGGAAGCGCCACTTGTAGAGATGGGCAGGGCCATGTGGGCGCCAGGCCTGTCACCTTCTGGCAGGGGGTCCTCTTGCTGGGCCTGTCCTTTCTAAGGATCCCTGGAATCCTTCCTCACCTGGCTAGCCCAAGGAGTGCTGGCTCCTGGAGTCAGTGAGTCCCAGAGGTGGGAGCCCCAGTCGAGTGGCACTAATAATTCAGTATGTGGCAGTGATCAGCGGAGCTCCCAGAGAGTGGGTGGGAAGCCTTTTCTGAGAAGACCCGATGCCCTTCTGCTCTTGGGTGAGTGGCTGTCCCTGTGTTCTGTGACATCTGGGCTCGGCTGCTGGGGCCTGCCTGTGGGCACTGACACAGAGGAAGGGCCTGGGCAGACACTGATTCAGTCACGTCCCCACCACTGTGCTGTCCATGGGGGCCCCGTGGGGCTGTGTGGTCATGGGAGGACTGCCACCCCCTGACTTTCCACCCCAACCGCTATGGTCTTCCTCCTGTGTGGTCTCTGCCTAAGTCCCTGTTGGCACCAGCTGTGTGTCTGTCTGGGCCCACTGTTGACATTTCTGAAGGAACAGAGGTGGCTGAAGTCCCTCGTGGTCCTCCCAGCTGGTGGACACTCATCTTCCATGCATGTGAATGTGTACATACACACACACACACACGAATGTACACCACAGGAAGGTTAGGCCTGACCATGGCAGCTATAGGGCCTCTGAGGCGGGGAGCCTGCTACCCAGCTCCCCCTGCCTGGTCAGCTTTGCGACTGCTCCTTGCCTCAGCCTCAGACCTCTAGGTCAGACATACAGGGGCAACCCCTCTGCCCTCTTGGCTTAGTGTCATAGGGTAGCAGAGGGAGGGCACAAGCTTCCTCCCTTGGCCTCTGTGATGAAGTGACATACTTGTCTCCCAAAAGGTTCCCCGGCTCCGGCTTGCCCTTACTGGACCTGGGTGCTGCTGAGCTGATCACATGGCCAGGGACCTGAAGTTCAGGTGACAGGGCTCAAGGAGCTCCTTCTCGGGTGCTGGAAGTGGTGTCCTGTCCTGGAGGCTGGCGGGGACTTCCTGGGGGACCAATGTGTATACACAACCAGGTGGCTAGAAGCCCACAGAGCTGCCACGACCCAGCTGAACAGCGCCAGTTATTTCTCCATGCACTGAACTAGGGGTGAGAGACACTTAAATGGCTGAAATTACTTTCCCAAGTCCCCCCAACACACTCTTCCCTTCTTGTCCAATTTATCAATGTCCCTGAACAGGACAAAGGTCTCACTGCTCTCTAGTTAATTATGCTCGACAGAGTCTTGTGATCCGGGGCAAATGACATGATCTTGGGGACTCGGATGCCGAGCCTCTAAAATAAGAGGCCTGAAGTACCAATTTCCTAACAGCTTTCTTCGAATTAAATCCTATACAAAGTCCCACAGAACAGCACAGGTACGCATAAGATATTTTATAGGGAAGATCTTGTGTGCTAGAGCTCAAAATATTCATGTTATTAAGTTGGCAAATGAGAAAAATGGGCTCCCTGGCAGACACACGGAATAACAGGTTGTGGTGCAGTTTGTCTCCTTCACCAGTCCTGGCAGCCTACCACTTCCTCCCTGGGTGGAACACAGCAGTAATGTGCTGATTAACTTAAATTCAGTAGGCAGTCTCTGCTAACAAATCAGCTTGGAATTCCTGAGCTCTTCCTCAGGGGCCAACAGGTTCCGAGGTGGAGGTGGGCGTAGGATCACAGGACACGCAGAGGCTGCCTCGGGGCGATGTGTTACATGTGCTGTTCCCTGCATGCATGGGGCTGCTCTGGCACCCTTAAGAGAAGGGGCACCTGTTCCCAGAGGGCCCTGTCTAGACACAACCAGGTTCCAGGAGCTCAGCACTTGAGAACAGGATTGTAGTCAGTGGCCCAAGCTGGCCTCCATGGAGTCAAAATTATGCACATAGCCTTGGGTGTGAAGGGCTGGCTGTTTTACAACAGTGTATTAAAGACTTGGTTACCTTAACTTAATGAAATTTGCCTCAAACTCCTATGAACCCTAAAAGAGCCCTCAAATCTTTCTTTCTTTCTTTCTTTCTTTCTTTCTTTCTTTCTTTCTTTCTTTCTTTCTTTCTTTCTTTCTTTCTTTCTTTCTTTCTTTCTTTCTTTCTGTGGGACCGGGGCTTGAACTCACAACCTTGCACTTGCCAGGCAGGCACTTGTGCCATGGAGCTATCTCCTCGGCCCCTGAGCCCTCAAATCTTGAAAGCAGTGTTTCTCAAGTTTTAGCCCAGCTAAAGTGCCTATTCTCAGGTTCTGACCTAGGAGGTCTGGGGTGGTCTGATGGTACAGGTAGCAACATGCCAGCTCAAGAGCTTGGACATTTCTAGACCAGTAGGGGTCTCCTTTCTTTCAATATATCCAACCCCGTTGTTTAATCCATAACACATTCAGCTGTGTTATGCCCCTAAGTTCTTGTTTTCTTTTTTAAAGTACTTATATTAGGGAGACTATACGATATTTACACATATAGGTCTGGTTTATTTCACTAATGAGTATATGTTCAATAGACATCCATTTATATATGAAGTCTTCAAACTTATCATTTTTTATGGATGAGTAGTATTCCATTGTATAAAAATACCACATTTTCTTTAACCATTCTTCAAATGATGGACATTTTAAAGCAGAAAACATCAATAGCAAAACCATACACTTATGTACACAGGATGAATCAGACATTGGTCTCAAGAACCTTCAAAAGGTTCAGCATATTGATTATAGCACAATGTAATGCTAAAATTATGTTTGGAATACATGTCACTCTTGTCTTTTTGATATGTACTGCTCCTGGTGTAAACTCAGTTACTGTCATTCTCTC